>JASDQU011402648.1:17132-32267 GCA_032191745.1 Picea mariana | reverse complement strand
ATGCTTCATCGGATGGATCATCCGGTAATGCGAGCGATTGATTTCTGGGTCAAGACAATATTAGAAGGATACATTATTGATTTTGCAGCTGAGAATAATCAATCTTTTTTATGGGTAGAAGCGTATTTCAAGAAATACACAAGGGGAAGATCGTTGAGAGAAATATCCCTATGGATTAATGTTTTCTTGATGGAGGAGGGGATGTTGATTATGCCCCTGACTAAGATGGAAACCTAAACACCCTTTCTTGGGGTTGGGTGAGGTTGGGGTGGAATCATTGCCTAAGAGAGGGGAGAAGTTTCTTTGAAAAACATGGGAGAAGCAAGAAATGGACTCAAGGGATCAACAAGCCTTGAAAAGAGCCACCATAGTTGAGAAGTGGTGGCGCAGTAAGATAAAGAAAGCAGTGAAACAGTCCGAGAAGTTGCGGAAAGAAGTCAGACCAGGAGAAGTCAAGGAAGGACAGATGGAAGAGTTGTGAAAGATGAGAAGACAAGAAATACTTTCCAGTCAAAGATTAAATGAGAGAGAAGCGTAGAGATAAATAAGTCCCCAAGAGGATGGAAAAGAAGAAGAAGGTCTAGAAGCATGGGAAAAGGAAGCCGACATGGATCTTGAAGAAGGAAGAGAATATTCAGCCCCGATGCCAGGAAAGATCGGGAATATGACTGAAGAGACTGCTCCAGAGGATGAGAACGAGACCCCCCAAATCAAAGAAACCTGCCCTGAAGCTAGTGGAACCAGTCTCGAATCACCCTTACCCCAAGCATCTTCTATACAAGTGGTAAATTATATACTACCTTCGTATGCTATTCTTGTTCCATTACAGTCAGTTAGTCAGTCACAACCGGGAAGCACTAATACTGGGAGGATATTGGGATCCCTTGGTAGATCACAACCAGGACCGTTAGGTTTTATCTTGGTAGGAGTAGTAAGATAAAAAATGGTTGGTAACATGGGAGGTTCGATTGCTCGATACCCAAAATTATGGGGTAAGGGAGACGAGGATGTTGAGCAACATTGGCTCTTATGTGAAGCAATCTGGAGGTCTTGAGGGACTCTAGATGCAAATAAATTGGTCAAGTTCGAGACTACCTTGAGTGGCCGTGGTCTCAAATGGTACATTAAGGCTATTAAGCGAGGAGTACCAAGAGCGCAAGGTAAAGCATTCATACTTGACCAGGTACGAACAAAATTCATAGAGAAATTTAATCTACCCCAGTCAGAACAACAAGATCTGTCTGAGTTGCATGAAATTCAGAAAAGGGAAGGTGAATCAACCTGGGAATATAGTCAGAAGTTTAAAGATGCTATAAGGAGGTTAGCGCATCCAATTCATGAGGAACATCAAAGAAAATGGTACATCGAGGGATTTCTACTCTCTGACATGAATTCCGTTAACGAAACAATGGATAGCCACTTTGACAGATGCCTTGGATGAATCAATGAAGATTGAAGCCATGGAAGGATATCCAGGGAGCTTGAGAGTGACCAGACCCCCAATAGATGCAAATTTGGTGCAACTACAAGGAAAAATATCAAAACTTATAGAGAAGATTCAAGTATTGATGGTACCCAGACCAGGACGACCGCAAGTCTAGTGTACCGGATGCTACACATAAGAAAATATGTTGAACGAATGTCCATGAATGAGGGGTATGGGGCCTCCTCAGAATCTGATGGGACCCTCACTAGGATCCATGAGAGGAGTTGCAAAAGTATCTATGAATTTACCATCCCATACCCAAACCTCGTATCATGCTTTTCTAGGTAATCAAGCATCATCGTCAATTGAGTATTGCGAGATTTGTCGAATCCATGGGCATGGGCCAAGACAATGCCCCATTATTCAGAAGTAGTCAACAGTACCGAATATTGTACATTGTGAGTTTTGCGCATCTACCACACATGCTACAAACCAATGTAGAGCATTGGATGCACTTGCAGACATATTGGATCGAACATCATTCAGGGTGAATGAAACCCCTCAGGGACTGGGAAGAGGTCGAGGACGTGGAGCTGGAGGAGAATTTAGAGGAGGAGGAACCGAGAGAAGAGGACCAAGTATATTCTACAACTGTGATGAGCAAGGCCACATGGGTAGAAATTTTCCTCACCCAAGGTGGTCATGGTGCTCTCACTGCAGAACCAATGGGAACGCAATTGAAGACTTCCCAGAGCTAATTGTGAAATGGGAAGACTAGGTACATCAACGAGGAACTAATATTATAAACTCAGAGATAAAGATATTTATTAAATGAAAACTACCCAACCTTAATATCGCTACTCGAGAAGGAGAAAAGACTAGCGCAGATGTTGATAATCTTCCTCAGATCCACAAAGAAGCGCCTAAGGAGGTCAGGTATGATCCTCTAAAACAAAAGTTATTCTTTAAAAATGTAATAGAAGTATTCTACAGTATCCGTGGCCCTGAGATAGAATAAAAACCCCCTCATCCTATCGTTTATCCTAAGAGTGCACAAGTCCCTGCTTCACCCCCTGCACCCCTGCAACTCGTAGTCCTAATGAGACAACCTGAGAAATCACAAAATGTAGTTGACCTTTGGTTTCAATTATTTTCTTATATTCTTGGGAATGACCAATTGACAGAAAATTTGTGCAATTCCCTGTACCTAGTCCTAGGAACTAAAGAATCTGTAGAAATTATAATAAGGACTAATATTCCTAAGAATAGTACTGAGAGAGTGCAAAGAAGGAAAATATGAACTTGAAAAGAGTTTAGATTAGCATCCCAACTAGATGAGTTTGATATTAAGGATGTTATGTTATATCTAGGATCTGATGTTAACATACTGCCTAAAAGGAATTGGGAAGCTTTAGGGAAGCCCCAATTGACATATTCCCCAATCCAGTTAAGAATGGCCAATCAATATTGTATTTTTCCAATAGGAAGATTGGAAAATGTGGAAATAGATGTTGTGGGAGTGAAGACTATCTACCTGCACTACTTGGTATTGATTGGGATTATGATAACTATGTGGTGATTGAACTAAAAAGAGACACTATGATGTTTGAGGCAGATGAAATAAAAGTGGTTCAACCCTTGGATCTGTATGTAGGCCCTTGATACATGAAGCCAATGGACAACAACATGGAAGGAGAAGATTTGGATCAGTTATATGCTATAACAACAGGTACGAGAGAAGATTACATAAATCCTACTGCTGATGGATAAGTAATTTGGAAGAGCATGCAATTGGTGGATGAAGATTCAGAACTAGCATTTGATAGTTGGGAGAAAGGTTCGTATGAAATATTTTCAAGAAGATGCACAACTGTCAAAGAAACTAGATGGGTTGGAACCGAGGTCAAAGAACACTCGATATGCGATGGTACCTCAGAACTTGACATTTTTCTAGTTAGCATGGAAGAAAAGATAGCGGAGGATCAAAGGATTTCAGTTCTAGACTTATCCCTCCACGACACCCCTGCTATATGGTAGACCAGTAAAAAATCCTTGATTAAGAACTGGGAGGATGTGAAGCAAGCTATCTGATATAGATTTCAAGATAAGGAGCAGTTGGAATCAGATATGCGGACGGATTTCCAAGTTGTGAAACTGTTCAATGGACATTCGGATCCTAAAGCACATATTGAACAATGCGAGAGATAGGAAAATTGTGGAAATACCATGTCACTTGTGGGTTCAAGTATTTCCCCATTCGCTAGGTCCAATTCCAAAATCTTGGTACATGCATGAAGAAACCAGAAGATAGACCAATGATTGGCAAACATTGGTAGATCAATTTTCCAAGGACTTCTAAGATAGTCCTGCAAAAATTAAAGAATTCCTTTTTGTCAATGCTGGTGAACGGAAATCAGACCCAGTGGTATGTGAAAAGCATAGTCAAGTACTTTAGTCTAACCTTCACCTTGACACGGGAAAGACACCTATAGAATGCTATAATATTGAGAAGGATTTGGAAAACCCAGATGATTTAGAAGAATTGAGAAACTTAGCCATTAAGGAAACATAAGGAAGAAGAGAAATCCAAAACACCATACCCAACCAGACTGATAGTTCTTATAATTATCCATTGAAGTTTTGAAAAGTCAATATAGGAACTACAGAGCAACCTAAGATAGCTATGGTAGGAGATTAATAGGATGAGAAAACTAGCCAGGAAATACATAGCATGTTGAGGGAGTATGAGGACTTATTCCAAAAGACTTTCTCAGATCTAAAAGGGATTAAAGGAGCTATGGGAGAGATGAAGATTGAACTAAAACTGGGATCAAAATCTATAAGGAATAGACCATATCGCCTTAACCCCAGAGTGAAAGAGAAGGTTAAGAGGGAAATAGACAAAATGTTTAAGGTTGTACTTATTTTTCTGGTGGAAGAAGAAAAATGGGTTATCCCAATAGTCATCCAAAGCAAGAAAGGTATAGAGGATATTAGGGTATGTGTAGACTACAGAAGACTTAACTTTGCCTGTGTGCATGACCCTTTCCCAACACCTTTTACTAATTAGGTGCTAGAACATGTTGCGGGGAAATAATATTACTCATTTACAGATGGATTTTCAAGGTATCACCAAGCGAGGATTGTTGAAGAAGACAAAAATAAGACCACATTCATAACAGAATGGGGGTCATTTTCATACAATGTGATGCCCTTCGGCCTAAATAACACCCCTGCAGTTTTTTCCTGGATTGTAATAGAAACTTTTTGAGAATTATCCACAAGTTTATAGAAGTTTATATGGATTATTGGATGGTATACAGTCTACTCAAGGAACATGTAACACTACTACGCTTGATGTTTGATAGATGTAGGGAATTGCAGATATCTTTGAACCTTAGAAATTGTATCTTCTGTGTGCCACATGGAAATTTGTTAGGACACATAGTATTCTAAGAAGGAGTATTGGTAGACCCAACCAAATTTGCGGTTATTGTGAACATGCCATCACCTACGAGCGCTAAGCAATTGCGCTCCACGCTAGGGAACATAGGGTACTATCACAGGTTTATCAGAATGTATGCAAACATTACTGCACCTCCAGAAAATCTACTAAAGAAGTCAGAAGTGTTCCAGTGGATGCCAGAGTGTGATAAAGCATTCGAAATCCTGAAGGAAAAGCTCAGCACAACACCTATTCTGATATTTCTAAACTAGGAGAACAAATTCAGTGTAAACGTAGACACATCAAGTATTTCCCTTGGAGCCATCTTAGCACAACTAGGAGATGGAGCGATGGATCATCCTATCTACTTTGCTAGCAGGAAGTTGTTGCAAGATGAGCTCAACTATACAAATGCAAAAAGGGAGGGTTTAGCTATGATTTATGCTCTGTAGAAGTTTATCCATTACTTGTTAGGGTCTCATTTTAAGTTCATTATTGATCATTCTATGTTAAAATATCTAGTTAACAAGCCTATTTTTGAAGGAATAATTTGTTGATGGTTGTTATTGTTTCAGGAATTTTCATTTGAGGTGATCATTAAACCTGGAAGGTGAAATGTGGGCCCTGATCACCTGTCCAGACTAGAATCATGAGAAAGTGGTGGAGCAGTCGATGATTAGCTCCTAGATGCAGACCTGTTTCAGGTTGAGTCCATACTAGAATACCTGGAAGACATAACGGTCTTCTTAAGCATAGGGGCCTGCCCAAAAACATATTCTGCAACTCAGAAACATCATATGGTGGTTACAGCAGCGAACTATCAATTGATTGTGGGGAATTTATATAAGTTGGGCCTAGATAGTATCCTCAAGTGGTATGTTTTATATCACGAGAGACAAGACATATTGTGGGAGTTCCACAATGGAGTTGTGGGAGGCCATGTTGGAGGAAAGGCCACTGTGCAAAATGTCCTCCAATTTGGATTATGGTGGGCCACACTCTTCAAGGATGCAAAGAAATATGCTAGATCTTGCGATTTCTGTCAGAGAGTAGGTAAGCCATCATGAAGAGATTAATTGCCTCTTCATCCAGTTTGAGCTCTGCAAGCATTTGAGAAATGGGTTGTTGACTTCATTGGGCCGATCAACCCCACAACTAAACATTCAAAGGCTAGGTATATTATTACTGCAATTGATTACCTTACACGGTGGGCAGAGGAAACAATTTTTCAGGATTGCTCGACCGATACTGCTGCCAGGTTTATTTTTGAAAGTATTATCACTCGGTTTGGATGTCCTAGGAGTCTGACCACTGATTAGGGTGGTCATTTTATCTATAGTACAATAGAAAATCTTACAACATAGTTCTTAATTCAACATCATAAAAGAAGCCCCTACCATCCACAAGCCAATGGAATAGTAGAAGCATTTAATAAGATTCTGGAGACAATATTAACGAAGGTTTGTCAAGAAAATAGGGAAGATTTGGATGACTGAGTCCCAACAGTTTTATGGGCTTACAGGACAACCACAAAGAAACTCCACAAGTATACTCCATTTCAACTATTCTATGGGAAAGAGGTTGTAGTACCCACAAAATTCATTACCTCGAGTCTATACATTGCACAGATTACACACATGTTTGAGGATGAATTAGTCGCGCAAAGGATTATGGAATTGAAAGAACTTGAAGAGGCCAAGTTTTTAGCAGAATTTCAACAATCAGTTGAGAAAGAAAGGCATAAATCTTTGCATGAGAGATAGATTAAGACTAAAACATTTGCGCAAGGAGATAGGGTCCTATATATGACAGTCAATAACAGAAACATCCAGGCAAGTTGCGCATGCATTGGTTTGAACCATTTATAGTTGCATAGATCCGAGCCTCAGGAGCAGTCAGACTCACGCAACTGGATGGTATACTTTGGCCAGGATGGGTGAATGGTGCTCTCTTGAAACTCTATATGTCACAGAACTGAGCTAAAGGACTGTTGCTCTAGTCCAAAGGAGCATGTATAGTAGCTAGATTTGATTTTTTTTTTTCAATTTCTGTGAATTCAGTTAATAAAGTCAAAGTACGCATTATTGCACCTGACATGTAGTTCATTTTTCTATCTAAGTGTTGTTTGATGCAGAACTGCTTACTTTGCAACGTAGGATTAGAAGAGTCAAAAATACATTAATGATAGTCATTAAATGTGACAGGGACCCTTTTATGGTTGGAGGGAGAGAGAATCCGGACGCAATCCTAGTCCATGTGCCACATGAACCCAGTCCAGTCATAGCCTTTATGACCGCTACAGTAACCTGTCTGAAAGTTGTTAAACCATAAAGCCATGATACAAGAAGATGCCATTAGTGTTCACACTAGGATTCTCATCCGTTAAATGATAAGGTATGAAGTCAGCCACGTCCCTGACCAACTCTCTCAGTAAATTCCAGGATCACCTAATAGATTTACCTTGTTAACCAATCCTGTCAGACAACTTAGATCCAAGTTGTATATATAGGGTTAATGATGAATAGCCTTAACAGTTATTACAAAAATTGCTAGCTAAGACTGAGTATGAGATTCTATGAACTCGGTGTAAGACGTATTGTTTCCCAAAGAGAACTTAGTGCCTTGAGAATTTTGAATTATGCTCAAGCCTGTGCAATCCCTCGATCCTCAGTCACGATCCCCAATCCCAGTTAGCCTGTTGAATTCTGTTGACAGTCTAGAGTCACTATGCCAATAGATACAGGGAGAAAAAGTGCAGTTTCTAAGGATGCAGTGTCAGAAGAGCCATGTGATCCCTGGGTCGAGATCGTGGGCAATCTCAAAGGGAAGGCTGAGCAAGTTAAACTCCCCGACCTCGACCTGACAGACCAGGTTTTTTTCTCGCAGTTGAACATTGATGCCTTTTGGAGTGTCGCTCCGGATGAGTTGGGAGGAATGCAGTTTGTGCTGAAGCCGGAGTTCATCAACCTCTTCAAATCCACTATTATGAATCTCATAGATTTTCTAGTTTTTGGCACTACTGGTGAGGTTGCGAGATGTACCAAGTTCCTCATTAGTAGGGTACATGATAGGAGCCTATGGATGGATATAATATACCCAATTCATGCAAAGGATATCCACCATATTACTGGATTATCCATCGAAAGTGAGGATGTATCCAAAGCATTTCAATGTCCCAACCAGTATGGGAAGAAAAAGGGAGAACCTAGCTTGTATGAATGATTTCATACATAGAGGGGGGCGGGCGCACAACCAAGATTGAACCCATTCTAATTGATACAGTAGGATCACTTGCTACATAATTGCTAGAAAGGTCATGCGATAATATTATAAAGGTGAGTGTACATTGGATGCCCTATCAGTGTCATATTTTTTCACCAACGACATTGTGTTCAATTGGTGCAGTTACTTGCTAGAATAACTCATGGTCGCGTGCGAGGAAGCACAGGAGAAGGATGGAACCTTCACTTATGACTACTTTTTATTTGTGTTTTCCATGCTGAAATGGACACCACCTGTAGGAAGACCTCTATCACCAATAGAAAAGGGTTGAATGGAAAATATTTTCAAGACTTGGCACTCAAGGTCAGACTCGGAGAACACTGCATTCAACAACACAACATTCTCAAAATGGTACAACAAGTAATATCACATACCTCAGGAGTTTCTCAACCTAAACACACAAAGTATCACATTCAACATGAACTGCCACCACACATTTGTATGGCCAAGAAATGCCAAGCAAGAAGACTTCAACTACTGGATGTTGCCATTTTACCTAGATGAGGAGGCCTTCAACAAGGAGGTCATGTCATGGCCACGAGTGAAGTGCAACCCACACAAGTCAGGGATGCACTACCTTCTGTCGGTGGAAATGTTGAAGAAAAAGGGCCAGGAAGTAGGGGTAGGATCGAGCTCGAGACTAGAGGAATAGAAGAAGAAGGCTCCAGTGCAGACAGATTCAGAGGAGGAGGATGAGACGTAGTCATTGGAGCGCAAGAAGAGAACATTTCCCATGTTCCCACAACTTCCAGAGCAAGCCATGTTGACAGAAAATGATGTCAATGACATCCTCAGTGCTTCCTTCATCAGAGACCCATTGGCTAAGAAACCCAGGACATGGCTCTCCTCTGTAAATATTTTGAATCCTCAACTGATATTGTCCACCATTCCTCGTACTCAAGCAGTGACTCAAGCAACCCAAATTATTGATATCCAATATGACCGTGATCCTGACACCAATCTATCTACCAACATCATTACCGAACAACCCCCATCAGCCCCACAACCCCAGCCACCACCTAGAGAAATCACCATCCCATCCCAGACCACTGACCTAAAGCCCATGCAGTTGGACCCCCCTGAGCTACTCGAGAAGAGACCAGAACTCACTGGTCTAAACCCTGAAGTTTAGAGCCAACAAATTTTCCCTTTTGCGCCAATTCAAGACACTCCTTCAATGGAGATAAAAACTATACCAATACCTAAATTCCCAAGTCCTCAGTGCACTCCCTCAAAAACCAACATTGAGGGTGTTATCCAAAAGAGCACAACCCAGAAGACAAGGTCCACAAAGAGGAAGAAGTACATGTTGGCCCTCGACCAAGTTTTGAGAGAACCTTGGTCGTGTTTGACCATTTTTGGGACTTCGATAGGCTGGTCGAAGACGGATCGCCCAGGTGAAGTGGAGATCGCAGGATCTTTCCCATTTTGTGGGATTTTTGGGTTTTAGGGTTTATGTAACGGTTATGGGATGTCGACCCATGGGTTCACCCATGCTTTGGCCCTTTTGTAATGTATAAATAAGTAGCTAAGTGATGTAAAAAGGAAACCCTAGCTAAGTGTTGTTTTGACTTGTGATTGGATTTGTGCTAGAAGTTGTAAGACTTGCAAAGCTAAGTGCAAGTGATTGTAAGAAGGCTTTGTGCTGGATAGGAGTTGGTTTTGTTCCTTGACCTAATTCAGGGAAGGAGGATTTGGCGAGGTGAATAGATCTCCTTTCCTTGCAAAGTTGGCTCTTTGGTTTTGTGCACAAGATAAGAGTATTGTAGGAATCTTGAAGACTAATAAGAAGAGAAGAAGATTGGTGGACGTAGCCCCACACTAGGGTGAACCATGTATATCCTGTGTCAATGCGTTTTGTGCAATATTGTTCGTGTTATTTATGTATCTATTTTTTTAGTGCACTAATCTTGATGTATGATAGATAGATCCATTGGTGCTTAGTGATTTATGAATGAATGTTAGATCTACTCTGATGATATGTGTTAAATGATTAGATGTGCTTAATATTGATTACTACTGTGATGATCTATCATAAGAGTTAATCTGTGAAGTGAATAAGAATCATAACTTAATGTATATTTTGGGATAAGTTATTTATTAAGTATGGTGATCACAAATTTGTATCCTAGTCAGGTTGTAGACACCTGAGTCCTACAACCCCCCTTGCCTCTACCTTGGGTGAGACTTCATCTGCTTCGCAGATGTTGCCGAAAGGGTCGGTAGTTAGTGTTTTGTTGGTGCATTGTAGAAGCATTGAACCCTGGGTCTACTCCTGTGCCAACGGTACCATAGGTTCAGAAGGAACCTGATATGACATCAGGACAGAGTCAAATGTCGTTGCAGGAACAAATGGAGCTAGTACTCCAGAACCCATAACAGTGCACAGAGCTGATGCAACTCCACCTAGAAAGGAACATAAGTGCTACCTTTTCTTCCATCAGCTTTGAGATTGAGACTTGCGCCAGGTCTATCTACAAGAGAGGAAGAGGTGGAGAAACCTTTAGAGAATTCGATGGCTAGTGGAATCCCACTGCAGGTTCGAGTACCCAGGGAGGCCACCACTTCTTCTGCTGACCTCGTACAATGGCCATCATCACAGCTAGTAGGGATGATTAGAGCCTCAACTGATCAATTGGAGCAGAGGCTCTAGAAGGCCAAAAGGGACATAGAGTTTGCAAGGGAGGAAGTACTCCTCACCCAAGCATGTAGGATACAGGAGGAATACGCCAAGGTCCAGGCAGAGTAGAAAATGAAAAGAGTCTAGGAGAAGCTTACCGAAGCCTGGCCAAAGATAAAGAAGATAACACCACAACTGTTGGAATCTAGTGCCGAAGGAGATCCTGAGCAACATATTGAAATACTCCATGGAGCATGGTCAAAGCTAGCCATTCGTGCAGAGAACCTGGAAGTACATTTGTGGGAGAGTCAACACGAAGTAGAAAATATTCCTAGGAAGCTTCAAGAGCAGATGGAAAAATTAGTGCTTGAAGGAAATAATGCTAGAGTAGCACTGTACAAATGCACAACATAATGCATGAGGATCTTTCATGAAGTTAGTGATTGGATGGGTATCATTGCAAGGTGCAACCAAAATCTGGAGGATATGCACGTAAAGATACAATCACTTAACGAAAAATTTGTCATCACCATGGTTCCACTGAAGAAATAGGAAAAATTTGATCAGATCCAACAAGCAGATAACGAGATGAATGCTCTATTTGAAGCACAATCAATAGCTAAGAAAGAGCTACAGGAGTTTTGACCTATCGTTTAGACAACATACATGTAGATGCATCAAGTAGATGCTATATTTTATTCCAAATGGAACTCCCAGGTCGAATCCAATCCTAAAGGATGCATTACAGATGTGACTCAACAATTCGTAGTTGAAGCCTCACTCCTTGCCAGGAAGTGGTATGACAAAATTGTCAGTTTTCAAGAAGTAAGGAAGTGGGGCTTGGAGTTTCTCCCAAAGTTGGGACCTTCATTTGAAGAGGTGGAAAAGGAAATATTACAAGAAGAAGATGAAATAAAAGTGGAGATAGAGGATAGAGGAAAGCAACAAGCACTCCCAAAAGCCATGGAAGAGCTAAGGACGTGACTCAAGGGAGAGTCAAGGATTGTGGTCGAGGCCTGTTGGGCCCTTCATTTTTGGTTAGAAGTTACGCAAGGAATACTACAGTCCCAATTTTGGTCAAACACAAGTTGTGCAAGCCACAAAGGAGCTAGATAGAGTAGCAAGCGATGAAATAGAAAACGGTTGGAAAGAGGGACAACACAACACCAGGAAAGAAAAAGAAGTTACAACAAAAAAAGAACAAGAAAGCATGTGAAGTCTAAAGACAAAAAATCCCAATCAACCTATATATATGATATGTATATGATTGTAAAGGTTTAGATGAGTTAGATGGGGTATATGGTGTAGACAGATTATCATATACTCCATGTAGGTTATGTTATTGTAATTTGTATCCATTTTTGGAAAAGGGTAGATAGAGATCTGAGGCATGATTCCGGAGCCAGAAACTTGTAATAGAGTAATGACGTGTATCTGTTTAATTGTATCTAAGAATCTCTTTTGATGATAATATATGGGAGGACCTGAAATTTTGAAATAAACTATGTAATTATTTGTTTATGATTATGAATTGTCTCTTTACTTTACTTCTTTATGTCTGATAAGATCAATGCGTTATAACTGTTTGCAAATGATTTTGAAACTTCGTTGTCTCTATTACTAGTTATGAATGAGTTCAGATATGTTCTTTGATTAGTTCATCTTGTGCAAGACTATGGTGAATCTTGAAGATTTTGGAAACCTTCCTAAGTCTTCTCCTTGCCCTTCCCTATCTTCTTGTCTTGGTTGCACTTCGGGTGAGACTTCTTCTCTTCAAAGAAGATGAAAATGTCAACGCTCTAGACTACTCAATACCTTTTGTTGGTAACCTGAGAAGGACCATGGTATGATCAATTCTGCACCAATAGTACAAAAAAATTCACAATGGCAGGACAAGATCCAACTATTAGGTTACCAGAGTTTTAGGGTGAAGGGTCAGGTCACCCAAAGAGGCATATTTTCATTTGTGAAAATTGTAATGTTTAAACCTCTGAAGTAAATCAATGCATACAGATTCTTAAGAAAAACATAAATTAATCAATGGCTCATACACATAGATTTATGCTGAAAACCCTCAACCGGGTGAAAACCAGTCTTCCCTGGTGCCACACCTTTCAAATCTTCATTTTATTAATTTAACCATTAACCATATAATATATAAAATGTTTTAGGTATTATGTAGCTACCAAAATCCTAATCCATTAATCCGGGATTAATTTAGAAAACCACTAAAAATAGCAAAACTGCCCAAGAAAAACATTTTGGGGCATTACGCGTAACCTTGGGGGGGTATACCTGGACCCCCCTGGGACCCCCTTAGGAAAGTGCCCGGAGCACATGACACTAAGAACAAAGAATATAACACGCAGTTGTCGAATCTGACACACCCACACACACACATGCAAAGAATATAACACATGCCCAACATTCTCCCACTTATTGTTTTCTTTGCATAGAGGGGTTCATAGGATTATATAGTCAACAATCTAGGGAAAGAATGCCCATTTTTAATATATACCAGGAGAAATTTTCTATGCTCATAGATTTTGTCAATGAATCTACAACATTCTTCAAAGTGTCAACCTTTTCCAGCAACACCTTATTTTCTTCAACCATGTCTCTCACAAAGTGATACTAAACATCAATATGATTTTTCTTCGAATGATAAGCTAGGTTCTTTGCCAGGAATATTGCACTCTGAATGTCACAATATAATCTCACTTCTTGTTGTACCAACCCAATACTTGAACACAATATCTGTAACCATACTGCTTCATTGCTTGCATGAGTGGCTGCCATGTATTCAACTTCTGTAGTTGAGAGTGCCACTACAGCCTATCTTTGTCTCATCCAACTGATTGCTCCTCCAAATAGGTTAAACACATACCCACTTGTAGATCTTCTGCGGTCTAGATATCCAACCCAGTCTGCATCAACAAATCCATGTATGTACACCACTTTGTCCAATCCTAGACTTCCTAGTAGCACAATCCATAACTAGTAGTGCCACAAAGATACATGAAGACCCTCTTTAATTTTGTCCAATGCTCCTTCCCTGGTTTTGACATACACCTGCTCAAAACTCCCATTGCATGTGCAATGTCCGGTCTAGTACAGACCATTGCATACATCAAACTGCTAACTGCACTGACATACAAAACATAGGACATGTCCTCTTCTTCTTCCTCTCTCTTGGGACACTGATCTACAAATAACTTTACACCTATAGGGATAGGAACCTTGACCGGTTTACTTCCATGCATATTAAACCTATGCAATATCGTTGTTATCACTGGAATTTCATTCGAAAATGGTTTTAGGAATATAGCATCTCCAAACACCTATTAGTTCACCTGCAACCCAAAAAATGTATTTCCAAAAGACAAAAACTATACAACTGGTCAATAAATTGACATGTGCTGAAACACTAAAGGAAGCACATGCATGTGTGCAGGACAAAATCGCCAGAAAAGTGCACATGCGCCTGATGCGCGATTGTGTACAAGAAAAGTCATGCACTCCTGTGAATGATGCATTTATGGTTCTTGTCAGCCCCTCACCCACTTATGGACTAGCTCCCAACTTGATTTGACCCTCAAATTTGAGTTGAATCCAAATGGGGGGTTGGTCAAAGACCTAAGGGTTCCCTAAAGGGCCCCTTGTTCACACTAAATACTAGTTGGATATTGCCTCAAAGAATTGTTATAAAAAGATGCCATGGATGCACTATGAATTCAAGAATCTCATTGTATTGTTATGTTGCCTCTATTCTCCTACAAGAAACCTCTTTTCTTATTGGAGCATACTAGCATCATCTCATTAAGCTATTCACCTCACCTCTTGAGGTAATAATCTTGGATTTCTTCACCATTTGCTTTCTAGTTTACCATTTGTAAGAATAGATCTCACATAGGGGATTAAAGAGCCCTCCCAAGGAGGAAGAGGGGATCCATAAGTCCTCCTTTCTCTGTGGTGGTTTCCCACTAATATACTTCTCCATTGGTGGCATGAATATTGGTCATTTGTTTGATTAATCTTGCTTCTAATTTCCTCATGCATTTTAGTTTCATTTCTTTAGTTATTTCTTTAGTTGTTGTTAGCTTAGTTGTTTGTTTATTTCATGTGATTGAGTCATTTGATTCATACACTAACCTCTATCCTGTCTAGCAGGCCCAACTAGACTTGCAAGTGCCCTTCTTTTTCTCATTGGAGTGACGAAAATGACACAACAGATTGGCGACCATACTGGGGATAAGGTATCAATTTCCTCCCTATTTGGGTTATTGAGCACCTCTTTTTGACCCATTTTCCTTGTAGGGATCATAAATGGCCTATCCCTACCTGCAAAGAGCTGAATTTGGA
>JASDQU011402647.1:33077-43494 GCA_032191745.1 Picea mariana | reverse complement strand
GCTACACCTAGGTAAGTCTTTCCTTCTTAGGGTTTAGGGTTGGTGGCCTTGCCATAGCAACACCATCAAACCCTAGCTCTCTTGTCTTTAAGTTTGAGTCCTTCCTAAACCATTAGTCTCACTTCAAGTTGACTCCATTAACCCAAGGCACTAGTCTATGAATGATTTTGAAGCTCGTTATGCCTTAAACTTCTTTCAAACTATCTCTAAATTGCAAACCTAACTAACCTAGCGTCTAACGCTAGCTAGTCTTTGAACTAACCTAAAGCTGATAACGTTTGGCCTAAATTAATTTTTGCTTGGATAGAAAGGTGCAGCCTTGTTATCCCTTCATAGCCGTGGAGTTGAATTGTCTTTGCTGGTTGAATTTGTCAAAACGTCCATCCTTGGCTAGCTAACCTGCAGACAACAAAAATCATATATAGGTGACGTCACACATAGTCTTTGATCTCTTGTTTATACCTAGAACGTTGTGATTTCTTTGACCTATCTTGATAGACATTGAGTTATTTATTGCATCTGTAAGCTAAATTGATAAAACGTTTTTGCTCTTTGTCATCATTTTGACCTTTGATCAAAGCTGACGTCATACCTGTGTGCAGCAACAATATAGGTGACGCAGCAGTTTTATGTATGTGAGCTGATTTGATATATTTATTGCATTAATGATATGATACAAGGTCTAATATTGAACATTGAATGCTTCTATATCTCATGCATTTATGAAGAAGTGATATAAGCTTTGTCTCCCTTTTTTTAAGCCATCATTGACTTCGTCAATAATAGCATTGATTATTTACTCACATATGTATTGGAAGATAGTCATTGATTTCATGAAGTACTAACCCACTGCAAGCACATTCTAGTTTTCTTTGTTTTGTCTCGCAAGCAGGTGCATCATCAGTGGATTTCTCTCCTTGACTATCTCATTTGGGCAGCAATCTGTGAAAGGGAACTTCTTTGACTTGGTCCATTACCCCTTAGCCTTTCATTAACCCAGATTGCCTTAGGGACGTCTCCCTTGGACTAGCCCTCCTAAATAGAAAGAGCCCCCCATCGAGGTGACAGTGGGTGGGGAAGCTCCTGTTACGCCGGTTTCAAGCCCCGACTCAAGCTTCTTTAACCTTTCCTACAAACCGTGCGATAACAGACCCTATTAAACTATGTGAAGTTTGATTAATGATCTAGGAGTTAAATGAATTAATTTGTTAAGAAACCCAACCGAATGAAAGACAATAAATGCAATGATGCAATTTCTTCAATGACAAGCAAACCCTTTATTAAAAACAACAATTAAACCAGTGCCTACAGATAACCACAATGGAGTCGATGAGATATACAACAAAGGTATGATTACACAAGAGTGAATGATATTATGAGATATCCACAATGAAAAATAACTTTAGACAAATTATGTTCAGATAAATAAAGAATGCTAGAAATAAAGAGTGCTTTTAACAAGTATTCATAAAAGAATTGCTTCAAAGTAAAGTGTTTGAAAAAGTAACTTGCTTTGTAAGTAAAATAGCATGGAAAGTAAATTACACAATTTAAACAGTGAAATTGCTTGAAAGATAAATTTGAGATACCGATGTTGTGAAAGTTGTGTTGGTTAATTTTATCAAATTTTAGGTCTCTCTTGAATTAGGGGGAATTAAGTGTGATAGATGCAAGCCTAAACTATGTGAATACCCCGAATCCCTATTCCTTCAACCAAAAGGAAGTGCTGGGTGCTCAAGAAGAAGGACAAACAAGGTCCTTCCCTAGCTCCACAAGTAAAATCCAGAATGCTTGGGCGCTCAAGCAAGGAGGACACGTAGTGCTGTGAAGCTGTCCCCGACTTCAACCCCTTGTAGCATCCCAAGTCACCCTTTTTGGTGGTAGAAGCAATATGAATTTGGGTGCCTAATTAGTCTAGCCTCTTAATCCTTTTCCCTTTCTAAGCTACCCAAGATCCACAAAGTGGCAAGGGGAGGGAATACATGGCAAAGGCAGAGCACAAGTTTGATTACTTTGTACAAAATAAAATTTAGACTAGCCTTCATGATATTGCATGGATGGTTAGGTCAATCTCTTTTCAAGGTGTGGGCGAAATAAATTTTAAATGACTTAAAAAATAAAGTACAACCTCACAACAATGACACAAGATGGAGGACAAGCCTACCGGTTTTGGCCAAGGTGGGTAAAATTAAAGAAATGCAGAAAAATAAATCTAAACCTAGCCTTCACGATATTGCATGGATGACATAGCCAATCTCTTTGCAAGGTGGGGGAAAAAATACAAAGATTATTTACACTTTATAGAATAGAAATTAAAGTGGAGAGAATGCAAGCCCAAGAGACTCTCTTGGGATGCTTACAATTGTTTAGAAAGAGAAGTAGAGAAGAGGGTTTGGTACCAAGACCCTTGGATGTCTCCTTGAGTGTCTTGGGGCCAAAAAGATGCAAAAATCCTCTTTTAACCTGCAAAAACTTGCAAAAAACAACAAGATATTCTTGCTGGAAATTGTTAAAATGACTTGGAAAATATTATTTCAAATTATAATAATGAACATAAATAATTAGACAAAAATTTCTGAACATAAAAATGAAAGATTAGATTGCATATTTTTAAGGAAATAAAGCTAAAACTGATATATAAATGGCTGAAAATAAAAGTAGAAAATAAAAGAGCTTTGGATCGCTGAAAAAGATGGATTTCCAGATCTGAAATCCACTCCTCCAAGCCTTTGGTAACCTGCAGATTTTTGTAAACCCTTGCTACAAAATACAAAAGAAGGTGAGATTGATCTAACAACTTGCAAAATACTTTCCAAATTAATTAGAGACAATCCACAAAGACTAATAGTAAGACTACTACTAATTTATCCCAAGCAAACTACTTTGCTTGGGTCTTCAAGTAAAATGCAAGCAAGGAAATGCAAAAGTAATAGATTGCAACAATATTACCTCATACACAATAAACAATGGCTCCAAGAATACTCCAAGAGACACAAGAAATCTTCCAAAGCTTCTATTTTATTACATAAGATAAGATTTGCCCAATGGCACCAAGAATCATGAGAGAAAATGGGAGAGAATGGAGAAAAGATGGGAGAGAGATGGGAGAGATTTTGGTATAATAGAGTTGTTGTGATAATAGATTGAGAAATGAGGAGGGGTAGGCATTCTTTTATACTTGGGAGAGAGGAAAGACCCCTCTTGGATGAACTCCAAGTGTCACACATCAAAGAGAGATAGACAAAGTCAAGGAAGAGACACTTTTAGGGTTTTGATAGTGAGTTAGGGGTTGAGGGGTGAGATGTGAAGGGGAAAAACACCTTTTGACTTGTCAAACATGAGGTTAGGCTATAAGAAGGGCGAAATTAGGGTTTTGACACTTTTTTCACTTTTCCCTAAGTTCATGAGGAAGGGGGTGCACTTTTCACTAGGGAGACTCACTTTTGGTTGTTGGCTCGGCATGGGGGGGTCTTTTAAGTGGAAAATCACTTTTCCAACTTAGGAAATACATTAGAAATCATTTCCCCACTCTCTTTCATGACTTTAGACACTTTTACACCTTTTAGCTTTTTTAATTTAGCCAATTATTTGCCGACTTTTGACTGACTTGGACTCCTCATGGACAATGAACTAGCAAAACTTGTCTAATTGAGCTGAAACTTGGTCCAAGGGTGTAGGGGTTCATCTGCCATTTGATTTGAGTACCCACACCCCTATACAAAATCCCCAAGGACCAAATTTTTACATTTTACATAAAAAATAATTAAAATTTCCATTAAATAATTTTTTTTAATAAATTAAAAAAAACTATCGAAACTTAACAGAATTCCGCAAAACTCTAGAAGATGTCTAACATGGTCATTTACAATATTTATAAACCTCAGTCACCCCCTTGGCTCGATCATTAGAACGCCTTTCACCACTTTGGAGGATTATTGTGAGTGAAAAACTCAAGGATAATTAAAATGGCCTGGTAGGCAAGATTAATTACCTAAGGAAAAAAAAAACTCAATGAAAAGACTTCCCTAATGATAAATTCCTAGGCAACCAACTAAAAATTGATTCATGCTGACCTATTACATTATTATTCCATGCAGGGGAGCGAACATTTCGATTACATAGAAAGACGTGCTGGGGGAAAAATTTGCCTTGCTGAGCCATAAGTCTTCAAAATATGTTGCACTACAAGGTACATAGCTTCATGATACATGACGTTGACCCCTAGTCGAAATAGGTGGTCAACATCTGGCTCCACATGGGGACGTGTGTTCGATCTTTTTGGAAGGAGAGCATGCAAGAACTTCAGAATCTACCAAACAAAGTGCTCACCAATATCCAACATAAATACATGTGTGAAAACAAAAATAAATGAAATGTTATTGACGATAATTACATAAATGAAATGGTTATACAATGAACTATATACATAAATGAAATAATAACAAAATTGAAAGAATCAAAGGAAAAAAGGTTAGAGATACGTTACAAAGGGTGCCCCCTTGGACACCAGCTTGCTCATCATTTGAAAAATAGCATGAGTTGTTGCCCATTCCTTGTAATATTCATGGGCTCACCATGCAAGTGGCTAAAGTGGAAAGAATTATGACCAACCACATTATGGATGAGGTAAGATCCCTGGTGTCTAAAAAGTCCCTGTCCAGGGTGACTCATTGAAGATCCTTTTCCAAGTTTGATAAACTTGGAGTTTTTCTTGAAAATAGACCACCCAAGCAACATGCTTTTTCCTTTATTTAACCAAACTTTGAAGTCTCACAAACCTTGTAAACTTTTGATAAATTTCTGCATATGACTGTCATGGTGGAAGGCCAACCGATGTTCGTAATGATTTGGAATTTGTAAACTACAATTGCCTTCCATGTTCCCATTATCTTGTATTGAATCATATGATGGGTGAGAGGTTGGAAGTGGAATTGTCAAGGACATTGCTTCATTGTTTCCATCAAGGTTGTCGAGGATCTTTTCTGAAGAGATGGGTTCCTCGAGAGGCTGGTGGGGATTTGAATTATCTGGATATTCAACAACTTCAAACTCAAATTCCTTTGTTTCTTCTTGATCAGTTACTGACTCATCTATGAGGTCATCCGGAATTTCCATGCGAACTTCCCTTTCTTGTTCATTGTGAATCTCTAGCTCTATAAGATCTGATATCCGATGTAACTATGTCTACCGACAAGGTGAGCTTCCATGATTTTTCATTGATTTACACAGACATATTCTGTGGCTTTAATAACCTGTGTTGATTTCTCGATGGGAACATCCATCTTAACAATTGAACTGACTGTTTTTATATTTGGAGGTTCCTTTTCCTTCCTTTTTTCCATAAAAGCATCAACCAATTCATTGTAAGTTTCAACCCGATCACCCCCCCATCTCTCTAAAAATGCATGCATCAAATCCTGTATGGTCTTAAACTCATAATTATCTGAATCATGAAACCAATCATAAGCATCTTCCTCAACAAGAGTCAAGACAAACAATTTCATTAGACCATCCTCATGAATAAGTGGATCACATTGCCACTAATACACTACCCAAAGGCTTTGATGTGAGAATTACCATCACAGTTATTACAAAAATCAGGCAAGTTTTCAGTAGCTACTTTAGGCAGTTCACGAGGATAACCAATTATTTTTGAAAAATCAATAGGATTATAAAAATGATCTAGATCCACTGAAAAAGAAAAGGTCTACAGAAAAGGGTTGGGACCCAAAGATTATTAAGGATCCTACGAGAAGAAAGCTTGGCTAACTTCCTCCAAAAACCCTTTCAATCAAAGGATGAAGCTAAGCAAGCTGTGAGTTCCTTCTTGGAGAATACTTTGTCAAACAATTTTGAAGTGGAGTCGCCAGATGACCAAGTTTATTCTAAACAAACAAGAAGTGTCAAACAAAGCAAAAACAAGAAGGAAAACAACAAGTGGTAGGATTAGGTGTTGTAGGATTATTATGTGCAAACAAGAGATGTATATCAGAGATTGCTTATTCTCCAAGATTTTCAAGTAGCCTACGAGGAGCAAGTCCGTTTATTCTCCTCCTACATACCTTTTCAGGTTCAGGAAAGGAATAAACCAACCCTTGCGGATTACTCCTAGTAGTATACCTCAAAGAATTATCAAATGGAGTCGCCACTTGGAGACTAAGAAATATCAAATAACACAACTCAAGTTAAAAAAATTTAGGGAAAAGTTTTATTACTTAGTTCTCAAAGAATTAATCAGAGTTTGTCAATCAACCAAGGATAAGAGACTTATCCCCGACAACGACGCTAAAGATGTTACCGTCCTTATACACACCTACAAACGTGGAGAAGTCTCCAACCCACTTGGTGTGTCCTTGGAGGTACAAGCTTAAGTCCACATCCACTGTCACCTCAATCTAGACTTCTTCCGTCTAGGCTTACTCCTAGGGAAGCCAAGGGGGGTAGACCCTATTAAACCATGTGAAGTTTGATTAATGATCTAGGAGTTAAATGAATTAATTTGTTAAGAAATCCAACCCAATAAAAGACAACAAATGCAAGGATGCAATTTCTTCAATGACAAGCAAACCCTTTTTAAAAACAACAATTAAACTAGTGCTTAAAGATTGCCACAATGGAGTCAATGAGATATATAACAAAGGTACGATTACACAAGAATGAATGATATTATGAGATATCCACAATGAAAAATAACTTTAGACAAATTATGTTCAGATAAATAAAGAATGCTAGAAAAAAAGTGCTTTTAACAAGTATTCACAAGAGAATTGCTTCAAAGTAAAGTGCTTGATAAAGTAACTTGCTTTGTAAGTAAAATCGCATGGAAAGTAAATTACTCAACTAAACAGTAAAATTGCTTGAAAGATAAACTTGAGATACCAATGTTGTGCAAGTTGTGTTGGTTGATTTTATCAAATTTTAGGTCTCTCTTGAATTAGGGGGAATTAAGTGTGATAGATGCAAGCCTAAACTGTGTGACTACCCCGAATCCCGATCCCTTCAACCAAAAGGAAGTGCTCAGTGCTCAAGAAGAAGGACAAACAAGGTCCTTCCCTAGCTCCACAGGTCAAATCCAGAATGCTTGGGCGCTCAAGCAAGGAGGACAATAGTGTCATGAAGCCGTCCCCGACTTTAACCCTTTGTAGCCTCCCAAGTCTAGGGATGATTTTAAGGATGGAAATTTATTTTAAAATGTAGAAACCTTGGCGAATATCACTAATCCTTCATATGCCAACTATAAATGATTGATGATATTTTTGTAAAAATATTCAAATTTCTTAGGATTTTATATAGTTTTTATAAAATTTTGGCGATTTTTAAGGTAAAATATAATTATCCTATAGAATTTGGGCGAATCATTTTTAAAATAGCGAATCTCATTTTGGTAAAAACCATGGAAAATTAGCCCATGAGCGAAATTTAGCCCCTAAAATCATCCATGCCCAAGTCACCCTTTTTTGTGGTAGAAACAATATGAATTTGGGTGCCTAATTAGTCTAGCCTCTCAATCCTTTGCCCTTTCTTAGTTACCCAAGATCCACAAAGTGGCAAGGGGAGGGAATACAGGGCAAAGGCGGGGCACAAGATTGATTACTTTGTACAAAATAAAATTTAGACTAGCCTTCACAATATTGCATGGATGGCTAAGCCGATCTCTTTGCAAGGTGTGGGCGAAATAAATTTTAAATGACTTGGAAAATAAAGTACAACCTCACAACAATGGCACAAGATGGAGGACAAGCCTACTGATTTTGGCCAAGGTGGGTAAAATTAAAGAAATGCAGAAAATTAAATCTAAACCTAGCCTTCACGATATTGCATGGATGGCATAGCTAATCTCTTTGCAAGGTGTGGGTAGAAATACAAAGATTATTTACACTTTATAGAATAGAAATTAAAGTGGAGAGAATGCAAGCCCAAAAGACTCTCTTGGGCTGCTTACAATTGTTTAGAAAAAGAAGTAGAGAAGAGGGTTTGGTACCAAGATCCTTTGGATGTCTCCTTGAGTGTCTTAGGGCCAAAAAGATGCAAAAATCCTCTTCTAACCTGCAAAAAACGAAAGATATTCTTGCTGGAAATTGCTAAAATGACTTGGAAAATATTATTTCAGATTATAATAATGAACATAAGTAATTAGACAGAAATTTCTGAACATAAAAATGAAAGATTAGATTGCAGATTTTTAAGGAAATAAAGCTAAAACTGATATATAAATGGCTGAAAATAATAGCAAAAAATAGAAGAGCTTTGGATCGCTGAAAAAGATGGATTTCCAGATCTGAAATCCATTCCTCCAAGCCTTTGGTAACCTGCAGATTTTTGTAAACCCTTGCTACAAAATACAAAAGAAGGTGAGATTGATCTAACAACTTGCAAAATACTTTCCAAATTAATTAGACAATCCACAAAGAGTAATAGTAAGACTACTGCTAATCTATCCCAGACAATAATACTTTGCTTGGGTCTTTAAGTAAAATGCAAGCAATGAAATGCAAAAGAAATCGATTGCAACAATATTACCTCATACACAACAAACAATGGCTCCAAAAATACTCCAAGAGACACAAGAAATCCTCCAAAGCTTCTATTTTATTACATAAGATAAGATTTGCCCAATGGCACCAAGAATCATGAGAGAAAATGGGAGAGAATGGGGAAAAGATGAGAGAGAGATGGGAGAGATTTTGGCATAATAGAGTTACTGTGAGACTAGATTGAAAAATGAGGAGGGGTAGGCATTCTTTTATACTTGGGAGAGAGAAAAGACCCCTCTTGGATGAGCTCCAAGTGTCACACATCAAGAGAGATAGACAAAGTCAAGGAAGAGACACTTTTAGGGTTTTGGTAGTGAGTTAGGGTTTGAGGGGTGAGATGTGAAGGGGGAAAACACCATTTGACTTGTCAAACATGAGGTTAGACTATAGGAAAGGAGAAATCAGGGTTTTGGCACTTTTTCACTTTAATTTTTTACTTTTCCCTGAGTTCATGAGGAAGGGGGGTGCACTTTTCACTAGAGAGACTCACTTTTGGTTGTTGGCTTGGTATGGGGGGTATTTTAAGTGGAAAATCACTTTTCCAACTTAGGAAATACATTAGAAATCATTTCCCCAAACTCTCTCATGACTTTAGACACTTTTACAATTTTTGACTTTTTTAATTTAGCCAATTATTTGCTGACTTTTGACTGACTTGGAATCCTCATGGACAATGACCTAGCAAAACTTGTCCAATTGAGTTGAAACTTGGTCCAATTGTGTAGGGGGTCATCTGCCATTTGATTTGAGTACCCACACCCCTATGAAAAATCCCCAAGGACCAATTTTTTATATTTTACATAAAAAATAATTAAAATTTCCATTAAATGGAAAATTTTAATAAATTAAAAAAAACTATCAAAACTTAACGGAATTTTGCCTTAGGTAATTAATCGTGCCTACCAAGCCATTTTAATTATCCTTGAGTTTTTCACTCACAATAATCCTCCAAAGTGGTGAAAGGCGTTATGATGATCGAGCCAAGGGGGTGACTAAGGTTTATAAATATTATAAATGACCATGCTAAACATCTTATATGGACACATCTAATGGCCTGGTAGGCACGTGTTTGGACACATCTATATGGGATCCAGGTGTAGATGATAGTAGCAGGGTGAGTGCACAGGAGGATACAGCTGCTCATACAGGATACGATGTGATTCAGATGGAGATAGCATCTAGTGATGGGGTGCAGTGGCATACAGGAGGACCCAACAGCACGGTAGACAGTGTGCAGTTCAACACGTTATCTTATGTAGAGGATGTTTTTGGGGATTCCAGAGTTGACACTAGTAGGACTGACACTAGCAATGAGGGATATGAGGTGGCACCTCAGCATGACTATGATCAGGAGTCACATTACTTGACAGGACAACTGAGAGTCAGTGAGGATATGATCATGGCAACCACCAGGCGCATTGATGACATGCATGCATTGATGGCCGATTGTTGCTGGAGGGCATCAATGGAAAATGATAGTTAAGATGAGGCATTTTCCATAGATGAATTTCGTACTCTCTTAGAGAGAATGTCTGTGATGAGGTTCAACTTCCAGCAGTTGTTGACAGACAGGGACTACCTATTGGGGATTGGCGAGATGTATCACAAAGCCTTGAGGGAGCAGGAGTTGGAGGTGGATAGACTTACCCAGGAGTTGGAGAGCAGTCGAGGATTCTTGAGAGGCACACAGACATCCCTTCAAGAATCAGAGTCCAGATCAGAGGAGCTCCTTGAGGAGATTCGTCAGAGATCCACTTCACTTGTCTTGGTGGACACCCAGATACATCATTCAGTCACATCACTGGAGGATGTTGGTGGTCTGGCAGAGGAGTACCAGTTGATGGAGGAGTCTGGGGTGTGCACAGGATCACTGATGAGTATGG
>JASDQU011402644.1:52009-62626 GCA_032191745.1 Picea mariana | reverse complement strand
TGAATTTCAAGGTCAACCTAGTAACCATGTGGTACCAAGCTCTATGGAGACAAAATTTTATTCATTATTTCTATGAAGTTTATAATGATTTTGTGTCTGCATTCAAGAAACTTCTTTTCAGAGAGAATACCTCCATACTGTCTTTAGAAGCATTTGTTTTTCTAGATTCAAAGGGAATTTTGGAAAAAATGGATGGTTTTAATATTATCAAGATGTTCTGTTCTCATGAAAAGACCTTTTTCTCCCCTATTATGTACCAGATAAATTGTTTCTCATAGAAGTAGCAAGACAATACAAGTTTTGGTTCCATATTCTCTATGGAAAAAGAGGCATTCTTCTTCACTTGTAGAGAAACATTCAACACCATCACACTTAGAATTATTGCAATCAGAAGATTTTGGAGAGTCTTTACCTTCATTGTTCTTGATGGAATTGTCTTCAATGTCTTCCTTTTTTCCTTGATATGTCTTCTCTAGATTCAACCATAGATCCTTGGTGGAATTACATTGTCCCATGCCTTCTTTGACAGAACTTGAGAGTCCATTGAAAATGGTCTTGAGAGCCAATGCATAATTCTTCTTTTCTTCCTTTTGAGATGCAAACTTTGAATTATTATTCAAGGGAACTGATCCACTAATAGATGCTTTCCAAACACCTGCTCCTTTTGCTTTCAAATACCCTTTCATTTCTATTCTCCATGCTGAATAATTTTTCTCATCAAAGATTGGAACTTCAACATCCATTTGTGTGTCCATGGATATCCTCCAAGCTTGTTAAGGCTTATAGTGAAGGCCTGCTCTGATACCAAATTTTGGACAAACTGACCACACTGAGCGGGGGGTGGGGTGAATTAGTGTAGGGCTATTTTTCAACACCCTTTTCCCTAGAAAGTTGGTGAAATTGTGTTTAGAGGAATTGATAAAATTGAGGAATTTGCTTCCTATCTAGACCAATACAATCTAAGATTTGTAGAAGAGATTAAGGGTTTTGATCCTGATCGCCTCTTTTACAATCATATGATATCTATTGGAATTATTCCTGCATCGACTAATACCCTTATAACTGGAGAAGAAGAAGGAGATATCCATGACTCTCCTAGTCAGGGTATTGAGAAAAAATATGGTGATATAAAAACTATTATAAGTACCACAGAGCATTACAAGCAAAGGGGAAAACCCTCAGGTGAAAGAAGTTCCCAATCCCCTGTTGTTTCTCATAGAAGTATTCTTCCCAAAGTAATTTCTCAATCTGTAGCGTCTCAACAAAATAAATCCTCGACTAATAACTCAAATGATGGTGGTGAGAAAAACCCTCCTTAAGGAAAATTGGAAAACCCTCATAAGTTGAAAATAAAGAGAAAAAGAAACAACTCTCAACAAGAGGAGGAAGAACAACACATAACTGAAAAAATAAATTTCTCTTGAAGACATGGATTTAGACATTGATATTGAGAATATCTGGTTTCCTGATGAAGAAGAGCGAGTACAAGAGAACACACAATTTGTTGTTGAGATGGCCATCCACAATGAAGTCTTATCAGATGAAGAAACTTTCACTGTACATAATGCATTGTTTGATAAATATTCAAAGAAATTAATTTTTGAAATCAATTCAAAGAATAAAAGGGGGAAATATCATTCCAAAATTGATCTCAAAGACATACGCCCATCTAAACTATCTTCAATCCACAAAGTTACATGAGATGCATTAGATGTTTCCATAATTGATATGGAAGAAGAAAATATAATCCTTAAAGAAAGAGTGAAAGAATTGGAATCGAACTTGATGCATCCACCTATATTAGCCACCCCAATTGCCATAGTCCAACCTGGTGGAATTTTTCAGAGAACCCCAGAAGTAATCTTAAGACTTAAAGAAGCCTCAAGTCTACTTATGGCTACTTGGCATTTTGTTGAAGAAAACATATAGAAAAGAATGTCACTCATTTTAGATACATAGGACATAGAAAATATTTTATCCTCTCTTAGTCTCAGGATAGATAATACCAAGGAATATTTGAATGCAGACATAGAAAATGGTGAAGGATTTCTCAAATATGGAGTTTCTGTGTTCACTGCAAAGGTCTCAGCAATGACATAACAAAGACGAAAACAAGAAGATTTGCCTTCTCAAAGTCTTATAAAGAAACTAAAAGCATGCTAGATTCAAAGAATTAATATATTAAGGGGACTATTAAGTGAACTTGATGACTTAACACACAAAATRCCAAKGATTATTCAAAATTGATCGGGCTAGATATTGCAGGCACTACTATTGGGGTATCAAATCCAAATTTGATAGTAGATTCAATGATCCTGTCTAGACAACAATTTGAAGAACATATTGAGACTTTCAAAAGATTATCGAYAGAGAAATTTGACAGTATGGTGGAATACACTAATGATGATATTGATAGATGGTTTGTGRAATATACAAATAGAAATGAAGATAATGATACCACATTGCAAAATTGATCAATTGACTCTAGAGAAATTGAAAGTGAATTATTTAATATCAAATTCAAGAAAGAAGTGAACGTTTCTCCTGATGGGTAGACTATATACCTTAATTTCCCCCAATTAAATTATTGACCAGGGTAAGTAAACTTAGATTTGTGACATGGTATGAGTCAAGGTAGGGCAAGTATTAACTGCTTATGATATTTGGAAAGTGGGTTTAACTAGGTAAGAAAATGGTTTATCCTTGGGATCTATCTTCAATTTACAATTCTATTTTTAGAAGAAGGTTATAAACAAATTGAACTCTGTTTGGACAATGAAATTTATTTTGAATATATAGAGCAATCTATGACTATGATCAGTGAGCTCATTACTCTAAGTAAGCAATTCTTGAATAGAAACAAGCTATCCTTCCTTAAAAGAAACTCTTCGAAGTGAACCCTATTCTTAAAACATCTTTTCAAGAACTCACAATTACTTTTATTCTACAGGAGATAAACCATATCATTACACTAATATTACTGACTGAAAGTAAATAAAATCATCTAATTCACACTATCCTGTCAAAGAAGGAAGACAACATCATTTATGTCTACAGTGAAAAATGATGACATCTAGATGTAGTGGTTGTTTCTACGATGGAGAATTATATCACGATGGCATCTTAACACTACTGATAATTCAAATGGAATGCATGCAATACTGACTTCTACAAAGATGTGTAAAGTAGAGATAAAACAATCTAAGGAAAACTTCGTCATTAAATAAATATCAATTGATTAAATACATATCCTTGTAATTAACATAATCTATAAACATTATTTGAAAGAGATTCAAAATTAGCAACTGTCCTACTACACTAAGGCTAACACATAGATACACAAAGATAATAATCTATGCAACCCTGCAGGGATTAATTTAAACCAAAGCTAAATGAATCATAGATGACTGTTATGTACACTTTCTAGATGACCAGTTTGCAAAGTAAAGTACAACTTATGCGAATGATAAAAGAAAGATATGTGTATATGAACAATGAGATGATCAGGAGCATGTATAAGACAATGAAACACAACCTAAGTAAATAACCTGCATAAGAGAGTTATATATAAGAGAATGTACATGTAGATGTCTAGATATGGAAAACTACAAATACCCTGCAAGTCAGATAAGGAAACACAACTTAAATAAGCAACCTTCACAAGAGAGTTATATATGCAAATATGACTATACAACAAGTTAACAAAACACATAGACCATTGGTGCCCCCCCTAGATATTCATGGTACTACTCCATCTTAAGAAACAAACACGATCTTAATGCATTAGATTGTATTAATATCCAAATTGAGTTACAGAGGTAAATTCAGTATAGTAGCTATATTATCATGTTCGTATTCATCCTGAGAGACTTCCAGTATTTATAGAGTTTAGATACAACTGAAAGGTCGACCACTGAAAGGGTCGACACTCTCCTACAACAGAAAATCATTAAGAGCTAGTAACAAACAACATATTCTAGCAACTTCATGTGCTCAAAATAGAGACCAAACACAATTGTTCAAATCAAAATGTAATGAGACCCATAGCTGGAGGGTTCAAACAGGTATGAAACCGATTGTTATCATTGAAAAATTGTCCGCAACATTGCACACAATGGTTGAAGAAAGACATCAATTCCAATAACAATTAGTCCACCTACAATACCAAAATCTATCAAAAGGCAAAAAACTATATACTTGGTTAAAAAATCAAAGTGTGAAATTCACCAAAGGAAGTGCGCGCACAGTGCGCAGGATAACACAACCCTCAGCGCGCATTGTGTGCAAGATGCACAACTGTCTACAAGAAAATACGTGCACTTATCATGAACGATGCATTTATGACTCTTGTCAGCCTATCAACCACTTCTAGTCTGACCCCCAACACGATTTGACATTCATATCTGAGCGAAATCTAGATTGGAGGTTGGTCAAGGGCTAGGAAGTGCCCTAAAAGGCCCCTTCTTCACACCATGAACTAGTTGTATCTTTGGATGAATGGACACTATAAATATGTGCGATGGGTGTGATATAAAAATAATAACTTCAAGGTATTGTTATGCTACAAGAATTATTCTTAGAGAATCCTCTTTTCTCTTTGAATCATTCAAGCACTATAGCAAGGGCCATTCCACTCACCTCTTGAGAGGATTGACATTGTATTTCTTCACCATTGTCACTTGCCATTGCATGAAGAGAAGAGATCTCTATTAGGGAGCTCAAGAGCCCTCCCAAGGAGGAAGAGGGGATTCATAAGTCCCTGCCTTTCTCTACGGTGTTTAGCCTATCAATATATTGATCCATTGGTAGCTATATGATGGTCATTTTTTGCTTTTCATGGGTCTAGTTCTTGCAAGCTTCTCTAACATTTATTTGTTTTTGTTTTTAGTTTTATTTTCTTGTTTCACGTGTATTTGGTTATACAATCAACTCACAAAACTCTGTCTTGTTTAATTGACTTAACTAAGCAGGTAAGTGTCGTGTTTTTTCTCACCCATGTGACAAAACCAACACAACAGATTGGCGACCATAATGGGGATCGATATCAAATTTATCCCTATTTAAGTCATGATATCACTTCTTTCTAATTTTTTTGATATGCAGGTACCAAAACCGACCTAACCCAACTTTCCAAAGTCAAAATTCAGAGCCAAGGCAAGAGCATTTCACTTGGAAATTTCTTTCCCGATGCGTGATAGGAAGTGCATGACTTTCAAGGCACACAGATGTGCACTGTGTGCGTGAAAACCTTCATTACTCTATGCATTGTGCACACTCTGCACTCTCTTCAGGCCTGCCAGAATTGCAAACCACACATAAGCTCAATTTTTGCAAATTGTAAGGGTTTTTTGAGTGGTTTGAGGGCCCCTTGCCTTCAAATTTTACTTTCCTACACTTTGTAAAGCAATCACACTCCACTTAGAGTCCTTTCTCACAAGAAAGGTTAGATAACATAAGCACATAGGGGTAAAAAGAATCACTATTCTTATCTTTTCTTTGTTGCCACATGGATGGCTCATTTGGCATTTAAAATTTTGAGTTGAAGTTATTTCTTTTTCAAACATAATCAATTAATTTGGGACTAGATATAAATTTTAACCCTCAAGTATGCTCTTCTCCCACACCCAAGTGTGATCTCAGGAATCAGAAAAGGTGGTTGAAAGGAAATTTCATCTCCCTTAAAAAAATCATTAGGAGAGGACAAAGACCCCCTAGGGTACCTCTTAGTTTTGGAAATCATCTTAAAGCTTTGTAAGGGCCCATACATGCCCACATGTTTACAATCTTAGGATAGTCTCTAAATGTTTTCTTAGTTTAGACACCACTCTAGGAAAGTTTAAAAGATCAAGTAATGGGCCCATACATGCTCACATGTCTACAATTCTAGGATAGTTTCAAAATATTTCTTAATACAGACAACATTCTAGGGAGTTTAAAGGATTTGTCAGGGCCCATATGTCCACATTGCTAGTTCTTTAGGGCTTTAAATATTCTGCAAGGTTGTACCAAAGACACATAGTAAGATAGGTAAGAAGATTTGTAAGGACCACACGAAGTCCACATGTTTCAATCTCACACTTAACTTATTAAAAATATTTTGCACACTTTTCACTTTCTTGCACACAAAGCCATTCCTCACACACTTAATTCTATTAGAATAGTGGAGGTCGAAGTAAGTTTTTATTTTTTAGTACCCACAAAGTACTTCAAAGGAATTTTGAAAGATCCAACTACTTATTTGGAAATTTTCCACACCAATTTAATTCAAACGAGGTTGGTCCATGACCCCAATCTCTCGGCCCACCACACCTAAACTTTTTCTAAGAAAGCACTAAATTTTCCTCCACAGGAGGTGCCAAAAGAAATTTTTCAGTCTAGGTAGGATCTCGGGGGTAGGCATCCAAATAACCCCCCGTTATCAGGTTTTCACATTTTGAAACAATAGAAGTTGAGAATAGGGATATTTCAAATCCTTCAAGTCAAGTGTTCCTATACCATAAGATAGGGAGATACCTGTGAAGGGTTGAAGGCCAAGGTCCGGTTGTTCTGCACATCCCTCCTTGAGTCACCCAACTCTTGTGAGGGCATCCAAATCGTGACCTATTTCTTAGGCTGGAAATCTAAATTTCGCACTTTGATCGAGGTACTTAGTGGCCAAACATAGGATATCTAGCTAGGTGGTAATTGTGGGCTACAATTTCACCTTGATCAGATTTTGTGTGGCTATTGGGAAATATCACCAACTCTTTCGGGATATGCACCCTCTACCCCTCATTATAATTGATTACTTCAACCCTCACTAGTTCCTCTTCCAATGGCTTCAGACCCCACTGTTGAGTGCTATTGGAAGACCCAATGCTAAATTGAGAGGAAGGATGATAGGTCTTTTAGGACAAGAGCATTTGTTTTTTGTTTTCCCCACACAGACAAAATCCACCTATCCACATGCTTGTTTACTTTACAATTGATTTATGTATGATGTTCATTTGATTACATGCAGTTGTGAGCTATACTATTTTATGAAGGTCAAAATCTCTTGTTCATTTATTTCTCTCTTGTCACCATTTTCACACATTCACTTTGCTAGTTAGAACCATATGGGAACCACATAATCCCCATCGTTCTAGATGCTTGCAGAACCTCCCTCCTATTCTAGGAGGAGTCCCCAGTATTTCCAATTCACTGGCTCAACCAAAGTGAGTGATACTATTTTGGGATTATCTTTACTTGGTTCCACTTTTCTTGGGTCAAATACCCAAGGCCATCCATCTATTGGCTCTCCTTCACAAGGAGGCGTGGGTCAAACTTCTTCTCAAGGAAGAAGTACAAACCCACCAAATCCCTCTCAAGGGATAGGTCCATTACCTACACACACAATGGATGGAACTGATCCACCACCAAATTCCCCTTTTCCATACTTGGCATCACTCAACATTCCTGATTTAACAAAACTCATGAATGATCCCATTTTTCATGATGCTACTTGGCCCAATATGCCTACCAAATTGCCTTTATATATTCCAAAGTTTGAAGGAAAACCAGGGGAATATCTCGCCAACCATGTTATGACCTTCTACTTATGGTGTTCTTCAAACAACATCATGGATGATTCCATCCACTTGAGGTTATTTCAAAGAAATCTCATTGGTTCATCAGCCAGATGGTATGTGGATGAAAAATCAGGGTCCCATGTGACCTTTGAATCATTGGCCAAGGCCTTTTTGTCCTTTTTCCAATTACTAGTTCATCATGAAACTAGCTTAGAAATTCTCTCCGAGTTCAAACAAAATACTCCTATCCATATCATTGACCACATCCATGAATGGCGTCGACGACGTAGTTTGTGTAAAGTAGAAACCACCAAAGAACAATGTCTTGATTGGTTTCTCGAATCGCTCTTCCCTGTAATTGCAAAGGATGTAGCGTCCACTTTTCCTCAATCGGAAGAGGAAGCCATTAGCAAAGCCCAACAATTTGACCTCATCTATTCTCATTCAAGTTACTTGTACACAATATTTTCTGATGCACCCAGACCCATACCATTTGCCCAAGACAAACCTGGGATGTCACACGCTGCCTTTGGGTTTATTGGTTCTATGAAACACCTCAACCCTTATGGCCACCCATCACCCACTTAAGGTGCAAATAAATATATGCAACCATATGGAGGGACATCTTATTTCCCTCCTCCCACTCACCAATAGTCATATCCTGTGGCTCCCCCTCCACCGTTGGGAGGACCCCCACTGGTACCCATGACGCATCCAGTTTCTCAATCAAGTATGGGCCCACCCCAACCCCTGCATATAAACCCAACAATAGTGGAAGTAATTCAACTTCTTATACGACATATGGATCGTCTCCACAAAAAAATCATATTTTCCATTTTCTGGTCCTCCCCAACCAGTTTCTCCTTCAACAGGACAACCACATGTCTGTGTTAACTTTATTCATCCCTCTCCCATTCAACGGGTTCATACTTTTGAATAGTTGAATACGGAAAATCTGGCCTATTAGCTGAATAATTCCAAGAAGAAAGGAAAAAATCAGAACAATAACAACCCAGGACCAAGAGGAAATAACCCCCAACAAAACCATCCTGCTAGGGGAAACCAGAACGAAGGCAACCAAAACCCCCAAGGGTCCAAAAATGACTATCAACCATGACAAGGGAAGAATAATAACCTCAGAAATAACTTCCCTTGCACTCTATGTGGTGAGTATGGACATTATACTCACTACTTCCCCCATATTTCCTATTACAAATGGATGAAAGAATCCATGAACACACAACGCCCTCCAGCACCGCCTACTCCTCAACAAGTCCCACAACATTATTTTCAACCACCACCTCTGGACATTTTGCAAAACCCTATTCCACACCAAGGTGTGATGAATAACCAACAAGAGATAAATCCTATCCCACCACAAATGGGGCAATATCAAAACCTAGGTCCCAATCAACCCGTAAATCTAGTCGATCACAATATCCTCCTTACAAGTGAGGAAGATATCCTTCTACAAACACTCAACTGTCAATACGACATGCCCCCTGACTCTACCCCAATCACCTTAGAAACAAATCCAACTACATCATAACAACCATTGATGATCCCATGCCCTAACACTGATCCAAATCCCCGTATACCCTACATGCATTTACGTCAGAGTGTACATAACCCCCATGCTAGGGCCGCTCATAATTACAGTTTGGTTGATGACTTGGCACAATATCCTACTGCCATTTTTGTATTGGAGGTCCTCCAAACCTGTCCATCACAATGCAAATCCTTTCTTTATGCCTTGGGGGCAGTTGACCCAACTGATACTCGACTCATCACCTTTGATCTAGAGAGGAAAGAACCACACCTCCCGACCCTGGTAGTGTTTCAGATACCAGTTAAGATTCAGAACATCACAGTTCATTGGTACATCATCGATGAAGGTGAATCCACATGCATCATGTCCAAAGTAGTATAGAAAAAAATTGGCTCACCTGAGCTAGTACCATCTGCCATCACCCTGAGAGCTTATGACGATTGACCATCATCCCCTGAAGGGCTCTTCCAAAATGTCCTTGTCGAACTTGGGGGAAAACTCATCCTCATTGACATTGAAGTTATTGACACCCACTTGATTTCAATATCCTATTCGGACATAGCTAGATGTACACTATGAAGGCGATAGCCTCTTCTGTGTTTCATACGACGATGTCCCCCCATAACGGGAAAATCGTCACCATCGACCAACTTACACATTACGAGCCTAATCATTCCACCAACATTGATAACATTCTCCCCCTTGTCCGCATTATCTCAGATGATTTTTCAGTCATCGACATGGGTCCTGGAATATTAGAGGACCCATCCTTGTTAGGGACTTATCATGGAGCACCACCTCTCCTAAATCCTTCCATTTCAACACAAGTGTGTGCAGTTTCCTCTAACGGAATAGATATCAGAGACAATACTCCTCTCATTGAGTCACCTCCCCACATCGAAGGTCCACCAATTGGAGAATCACTACGTCAGTAATTCCCTAAAAGCACCACCACACCACTTATCCCATATTCCCCACCCCTCCAGGGGAAAATCCTGGTTTGGGAAACATTCCCCCAAGCCATTACCCAAATCCCCTTTATCTACCCCCCACCCAGAGTCCAAGCATTCTAGGTCGCTTCTACCCTCATGTTACCCATGATTTTGGTCGTCATGATGATGTATTGATGATGGTGTACTCAGGCTCTTCATAAGAACTTTCTCCTAAGAAAATTTACTTTCATCTCTTCCCAGAAAACTCATTTTTGAAGATGGTTCGCAGGTTGCCAATATATTTGGGTGCGAGAATGACCCATTCTCGCAGGCTTCTTTAATCCAAGGTGCAAGCTTCTCTCACTGTGTTGAATAGCCAGGGTGCGAACTCTTCCTAAAGCATGGAAAAAGATGAATTCTTGATGTTTCAGAAGGGAATCTTCTAGAAGAATGGGTTGGCATTTGCATGGTTATCCTTGTACTGGATTCCCTGATATTGTGGGATCATTCTTATCCAAGTAACTATCTCATTCTCTCCTATATATTGAGGGAATTCTCATGGAAAAGGTTAAGAAAGATTCATTGG
>JASDQU011402644.1:25076-42413 GCA_032191745.1 Picea mariana | reverse complement strand
ATGAGTATGGGCCATGAGGATGGGGGAACTGAAAATGGGTAGGCAGGGTAAACAATTTTTGCCAAAAAATGATATGGATGAATTTGATAAGGGCGAAGAGATGAATCCAATGGAATAGGTATGAAATAATGGTGAAAAAATTTCCAGATTTTTTTTTTTTTTTTACACAGTTATACTCCTAACTCCAATCTGACGAATACTGCAGAGAGGAAATGCCCAAATGCTTAACCAGAAACAAATGTGTATTTACTTTGCAACCCGAATACAATTGCATGGTAATAGATCTTATTTGTTTTAATTTGTTTATGTTTTTGTCCCCAAGGGTTAGGTATTCAAGGGTTCTATAGACAAGGGTTTTCCCTGTGCTATAGCTCTCTAATATACGTGTGGAGTCCAACGGTAGTACTCAGCCCAATATCTCAGGGCACTAACTAAGGAGGATAGACCATACCCTTAGCCATACTACCCGACTACCTAGGTACTAGAGAGCATCTTCCCTAGTGTTGTTCTCGGTGACACTATAGCAGTCAGTCAACTGATCGATTTATCTAAAGAGGGCTTCAGGTAATCTAGGTCGATCTATACACAGGTGTTGTCTGATGCGCTACCACTCAAAGGGGTACCAAAAGGGGTTACATGGGTGGCCAACAGATGTGTGCTTAAGTACCACTTGTATTTCCTACGTGTATGAATCCCTCAACCAYGGGTTTATGTGCATAACGAAAGATCTATGTGGCTTAAAGACACCGGAATACATCTCTACCCTGAAAATAATTTAACCCACACTTTCTGCCAAGGAAAGTGCTCTGATACCACTTATAATATACCAGATATAAAATGTATGCAGAACAAAAATAAAATGATAGTAATGGTAGAATAGCAACAATATAACTAGAACATTCACCACAATAACATTGAAATGATATAAGAATAACAATAGAAATAACACTTTGAATCTGAAAGCAATGTTCACAGGCCTCTTCAAGGGGGAAACCTCCAGTTGAGTAGAGCTCTATTAAAATAATATCCAAGCTAGGGTTCTCATACCCTCGACTCCTATTTATACTAAAAAGAAGCATCTAGAGGAGGATCCTTCTAGAAGCGAAAGCTTATATTAGGTCTTCTTACATCTGCCTTATTTTATTTTTTTGAAAGGCCTTATTAATATTGACCTTTATTACATCCGGATATAATGTTCTACCTATGTGTGGGTTAGGACCCTAACAATCTCCCAACTTTGTTTCTTCTGATGGCGGTGACACAGTGGACACTGCGTGGCTGGAGTGAAGGGCTTGTTGTACCCCTCTCAGATCTGCTTCAATTCTTTCATACATGGTTTCTTATTTTTCTTCATTTATCTGCAAAATATCTTCCGAGGCATGTGATACATCTACGATAATGAAGTCGAAGTCATTGACCATGAGCACACTCTGCAACTTTGGATTACTAGCTTTGGACTTCTTCCGTGATGTAGTTTCTGTTGGAGAAACCTTTATTTTCTTGGATGTCTCTGCCTCTTAAAGGGGGTTCCTAGGTAGTGTTACTTCGCCCTTGTTATGCTTGTCTTCTTCCCCTTATTTATCTTCTTTGTCCACTTTGTCATCTCCTCCTCTGCTAGGTGAATCTGATGCAGTCTCTTCTGATGTGTTGTGTATTTCTTGTACATCTTCCTTCTTTTCCTTCCTACTACTATTGGGTGCATCATATTCTTCATGAGTAACCATCGAACTTCCAATGAGGTCGAGGTCAAATAGTTATGCATGGTTAAATGGCACTAGGGGTTCTTTAGGACATTCCTTGGTGATTTCCTCCATGTCCTCCTCGGTGAGCTTGTAATAGGAATGAATCTCTTATTTATGTTTGTCTTTGTGTGCAGTGATATATATAAAATTCCTATTTGCGCAGAACTTTGCAAATGGTCTGAACTTGTCCAGGGAATTCGGTGTCATACGAGGGAAAGACTCAATAGCCCTCTTTAACTGCAAGTAGTAGGTATGGAACACTGCTTCTAACTGCCATTGTTTCCCCATATCACTCGAATACCAGAGCGTGGTGAACTTCGCATCTAGTGCCTCGAACGGCTTAATGTCAGGGAAGGTCACTCCTTCTGGCATCTTCCAAGAAATGAATGCGATGAGGATCAATAGCCAGCTAAAATGGAACTCATATCCCTAATCTTGAGCTTCGCAAAATTCCTGTTCTAATTGGTTGACGAGGTAACTCACCCAATTCATTTGTAATCCTTCCACACATTTTCCTGCGAGGTCAACAATGAACCCTGTGACCTGCGTGAGTCTGTTCTTCCTTACTAGATTACCTGTGATCAACTGGTAGGCTAGGCACACTGCACCATTCTGGATGGAGGCTACCTTGTAGCCTCACTTCCCCTTCTTGACATTTCCATAGGTGTCTTTAATCTTCTGCGCCAGAGTGCGATCTGTAGCCTTCCCTGGATAAAATTATTGTGTGTTTTCTCACTTCATGCTTAATCCAATGATCCTATGGATCAACGTCAGATCAAAGGTGATACGCCTATCCAACCATAGATAACCATCATGGAAGCATGACAGCGAGATATTAACACATGCGTTAACCTCTTGATGTCTTCCAAAGTGTGGTATCTTCATCACGTTCAAGATAGTGGACCTCTCGATGTCCATAGTCCATGGCTAGGGGATGATCTTCGACTTCTTCCCCTTGGTCTTGGTCAAATATTTATGAGGTATGAGCATGCCATATCTCTTGTGGTCTCCTAGGTTATAGTCACTAATATTCAATGTCAGAATCCTCTCCAACTATGGTCTGACTGCGCGTATTCCCTTCGGGAGGTACACAGTGATGACTATGTAGTTGAAATCCCTCAAGACATTGTCATGACTTACCACACTGGCTAGGGGTGGGATATACCGGGGAAGGATGGATGGGATTAGCTTCGTATTTTCCAAGTCATCACGATTCTTTGTTTGTTTCTCAGTCACAGCTCAGGATGGTCTAGATCCACGAGTAGTCGATGAGGATGCTTGCATTCCTCTCATCGATGAGACTTGGATGCCTGCAGACATCACCTTCTTGGCCATGAGGTCTATTAGGATCTCTTCGACGACTTTTTATGCTGTGCTAATTTCTTCCAACATGCACACTCGAGACCTCATATCTTAGGTCGGTGAACAAACACTCAATGTAACAAAATGGATGATGAGGTATCAATGATCATTGTGAGAAAGCAACTAGTTCTCTGTGGGGTTGGATAATCACAATTGGAAAAAGTGTTCTCAGTGCAACACTCGACGGGATAAATAAAAATCGTCGTAACAGACTCTATCAATGGGCAGGAATGCCTCAATCAATGCTATTCCATTTGTTATGGCACGGTCCCAACGGTCCAGTGTCGAACATTCTGGCAATAACTGTGTTTCTAGCCATTCTGGAGCATCATTCTAATGGTCGAGATGCCTCCAACAATCATATTGCTTCGTCTTGGTGAAGTGTCAATCTTTGTTGTTCTGATATCCCGACGAAGTTCCAGTTCTGCAAACCTTCTTTCTGCGGGGTCCTCTCTGGAACGTCCTGTAAATTTTCTAACTTTTCTTTCTTCTTGTTGAGCATTCTATCTTTATTTACTGTAATCTGAGTTACTGGGTTCCTCTTCCCATTTTGATTCTTACCTTCTCTTGGAAAAGTAATTTCGCGTTGTCGATGATCTTTCATAGGTTTCAAGGGTGATACTTCCTCTCTATCTAGGGTAGGTTCTCTACTCTCCTGTACAGATAGATGTTTCACGTCTTCCTATGTTCTTTCAACTTTGATGTCTAGATCTCTGGTCCTCGGTAGATTTGACTGGTCTTCTTGTTCTTTCAATAAGTTCACTATTCTCATAGCCATGAAATCTCTTAGTTCTTTCTTTTTTGTTCTAGATCCTTCTCTTCTTGTTTCCTTCATATCTKATCTTTCTCAATCCAKGGTTTTCCTAGTAAAATAGMAAATGGGGCGTTGTTCTCAAAAAAMTTAATGATCTCAAATTCTTCTTCTKTCRAAGTGCCATGAGCACTCATAGATGTCTGGGTAATTCTTCCACATAGGGTTATCATCTTTCCTCTAAATAATCCTATTCCTCCTAATGAAGGAACCATAGCAGGATTTCCCAAAATTTCCCAAGTTCTTTCTATCATGATATTCACCCGTGTTTCCTCATCGAGGACACAGTCTATGTCGAAGTCTCCTATGTAGAAATTTCAACACAAATTATGTATTGCCTATATTTTCCTAATCAAACAATTATATTCCATTGTTAAATTCACAATCGCTTCTACAAATATTCTTGTGGAATTTAAAACATGATCGCCAATTGCAATATAAAGAAGAAAGATCAATCACACATAACACATACTTTTTTACCGGGAAAGCATAAAGCTAAAACCCCACTATCATATTTTATATCATGGATCATGAAACAATCTCATACAAAACTCTAATCCAAGAGATCTTAGTACAATAACAATCGTCTCACGTTATCATACAAAAATTGGCAAATGCACGTGCCAATTTACTGCCTCCAGACAGCCTACCTCCTCTGTGCAATCCATGCTAATGGAAAACCTACAAATGAATTTGAATTCATCTTGCCTAGGCTATGCATTCCTCATGGACACATCCACTATGTGTGTGATTGCATGAGTGCACTCACTCAAATCACAACTGATAGTCAAACTGTCCCTTTCACCTTTTATCTCAATTGGGTCTCCACTAGATCTGACATGCATGTAGTTAACAATGGTAAATTTTCAATTACATGTCAGATCACTAATTGTGAATTAATTAATAATTAATTCACTAATCTCTCACTAGTGTAAGTTCAGTTACAGCTAGTACAACTGAGCTTAACTCGCTTAACTGAGTTAAACTACTTCACAACTCACATAACTACACATCCAACTCTGTTACAACTTCAAATCACTCAATTACAACGAATTTGACTTGGATGTCCCACCAGTCAACCTTTGAACTCGAATTTCCTATAGCTAACTAATTTTCCATTTCAATTAACTATTTTCAAGTAATTATAAGATAATAGATTAATATTTATTGTCCAATTTATTTAAGGGAAAAATAAATTAGACACGCATTTCTTGTTGACTTTTCAACACTCCCTCTCAATAATAAAGGGATTATCCTTCACCCCAATCCTATCTCTATGGTATTTGAATTTTCTCCTGGTGAGCACCTTCATTAGAATGTCTACATCCTGATCTTTTGTAGTAATGTACTAAAGCAACATGATCTTCTACTGCACACAATCTCTGAGATGATGATATCAGATATCTATATGCTTAGATCTATCATGAAACACAAGATTAATCGAGAGTTTAATGCAACTCTGATTATCACAATGAATCACTGTCGGATCTAAATGAGAACCAAACAAACCAACCAATATCTTTCTCATCCAGATAGCCTCACATGCATCTTGACTCACTGCCATGTATTTTGCTTCCACTGAACTGAGTGCCATGGATCTCTGCTTCCTGCTATACCAAGAAACAACTGTAGATCCAATACTAAAGATCCCCTCTGATGTGCTCTTTATGTCCATTGGGATACCCACCCAATCTGCATCCGTGAATCCATGTAACTTCACCTCATCCATCTGTCTGTACCATAATTCATACTCAGATATTCCCCTCAAGTATCTCAGGACATTCTTTCCTGCCTCCCAAAAGAGCTTGGTAGGATTAACCATCGCTTGACTCAGCTGGTTAACCACATAGAAAATGTCTAGTCTCATGTTCACTAGATACATTAGCGAACCCACTAATTGTCGATAGACAATAGAATTCACTACCTCTCCAGAAGTAGCATCCTCTTTCCTCCAGTGTCTTGCAAGAGAAGTATTCATGGGTTTGCATCCATCCATGTGAAACTTACCCAGTATCTCCCTTGCATACTTGCCTTGAGACACAAAAATTTCACCATCTCACTGCCATATTTCCAATCCAAGGAAATAATGAAGAAGGCCCAAATCCTTCATCTCGAAATCATTTGCACGGTCCTCCTTGGATGAGTGTATCAGTTGCTCATCACCAGTCAGTATTAAATCATAAACATAAAGAAAAATGATTAAAAGCTTACCCTCCACCACAATTTGGTATAGGTTTGCATCCGCTTCACTTTTGGTGAAGCCTAGTCTGGTGAAATAGTTGTTTATCCGAGTGTACTAAGCACAGGATGCTTGCTTCATCCCATACAATGCTCTCCTAAGTCTGCACACATGAGAATCCTTGTCAAAGGTCTCAAAACCTTTTGGCTTCTCAATGTACACTTCTTCCTTAATGATTCCATTGAGAAACACAGTTTTTACATCCACTTGATGAATGCGCCATCCCATCTGTGCTGAGAGTGCAAGGATGGATCTTATTGAAGAGTACCTTGTGACAAGTGCAAAGGTCTCATCATAATCTATCCCCTCAATATATGAGAATCCTCGGGCCACAAACCTAGCCTTGTATTTCTCCACACTCCCATCAACAACTTGCTTTACCTTGTAGATCCATCTCGAACCTACCACTAATTTGTCGACCGATCTTGGGACAATTTCCCATGCACTGTTTTTGACAATGGAGTCATACTCCTCCACCATAGAATCTACCCATGTGGGATCCTTCCCTACTTCCTAAAAGGAATATGTCTCAGTCACAATACATTTTCTCATGAGAGCCATGTATCCAGTAAATCGATCAGGAGACTGTCTCTGTCTGTGCTGTGAAGTAGGGGCTCCTATATTTTATGCAGCATCTAGTCTCAATCTATCAGCTTCTGTGGTGCGCTTTCTACCATTTCTGATGGATGGATCTGCATGAGTGGTTTCCTCCACTCCATGAACCTCCTCATGTGGTTGATCCACATCTTGAGACTCATCTTTTGGAACCAACAGTTCCTCCTCTGCATGTAAGTCTAGATCCCTCTCAAGTGATAACCACATGGCTTTCCCCTCATCGAATTTTATATCCAATCGCATAAAAGTCATCTTACTGTTAGGAAAATACACACGACAATTATGGGATGTTTATGTCTACCCCACAAATATCCCAACTTCAGCAGTCAATTCCATCTTCTTCTTCGCATCCTTGGTCACATGCACATAAACAGATGAGCCAAAAATATTAAAATGAGAAACATCAGGTTTCTTACCAGTGAAAGCTTCTTCAGGTGTACTCATTCCAAGTACTCTATGAGGACAATGGTTTTACACATAAACCACAGTGTTGCATGCTTCCACCCACAAATGCATTGGTAGGCCTTGATCATGCAACATCACTCGTGTTGCACCTATGATCAGTCTATTATTACTCTTTGCAACCCCATTTTTCTATGGGTTACGATGCGTTATTAGTTCTCTTTGAATTCCTTCTTTGCTACGGAAATATTTGAATTAGTTAGAGATGTATTCTCCACCATTATCTCTCTTAGAGCCTTCACTTGCTTCCTCGACTCTTTCTCCACCAATCCTTTAAACTCACAAAACTTTGAGAATGTTTGATCCTTGTTCTGCATGAAGAAGATCCAACATTTACGAGAAAAGTCATCAACAAAAGTAACATAATACTTATGTTTTTCTTTTGAAGCAACAGATAATGGTCAACACACGTCTGTGTGAACTCTCTCTAGGATCACCGAAGCACAGTTCTCCTTTTCATGAAAGGTGGACTTTACATACTTCCCCATGGTGCAACCCTTGCACTGATCTAACTAGGAAATTGTTCCCATTGGAAGTCTAGTAGATATTTGCTGCATGATTTTCAAGGCTCCATGATGAAGATGGCCCAATCACCTGTGCCATAATTCGCCCTCATCCCGGCTCACCACTTTTTCTTCCTTGCCCATCATGGTAGTGCAGCCATCTACCTCCAGCTTGTATAGATTCTTAACTCGAATCCCTATATTCTTGACTTGACCCATTGTTTTATGTCACAAGAAATCTTTTCCATCGTTGAAAACAACATCATAGCCTCTGTCCTCCAGCATTGCGACTAAGACCATCTTTTTCTTCAAACCTGGAACATGCATAACATCTTTCAATTGAAATCGTTTATCTGACTCCCTTTGGAAGGTAGTGGTACCAATTACAGTTGCACTGCATCTTCCATCGTCACCCATCTCTATATGCATTTTGAGATCTTTCTCCTCCAAGTCACTGAAAAGGTCCTTATCTCCCATCATGTGGAAGGAAGCGCCACTATCCAAATACCACACCGATCATAATGCACTTGAATCCATGCATGCGATCAAAGAGAAGTCAAGTTCAAATTGAGAGGCAAGGGCCTCACCAGCTGCAGCTCCAACAACCTTCTTGTTCTTCTTCTTCTGCTGATAGTTAGTAGCGAGATGCCCATGTTCGTGACAGTGAAAACACTTCACTTTGGACAAATCCAGCTTCTTGACTTTAGACTCAGATTTTGAATGGAATTTCTTCCCCTTCCCTCTCCTTGCCTTGGCAACCAAAGCACAATCCTCTTCATCATCATGCTTTAATGAAGAGCCATCTATGGTGTTTCGCCTGAACTCCTCCTGCACTAGATTCGACGATAGTCGTTCCCAAACTGGCAATTTTTCCCTTCCATTGATAGAGTCTTGATAATTGTGCCAACTCTTGATTTTCTCCATCTTGATCTTCCTGAGATTATCTTTGAGTGCTAATTTCCTATGGTCATTGTTGTTTTAGAATAGATCTATCAAAGCCTTCCACATTTCATATGGTGTGTCTTTCTCATGGAGGTTTGAGACAATGTGGTCTCGTACTCCCTCCAACAAGACCCTCCTCGCCTTTGCCACTTTCTTTTTCCATGCATCAAGATTTGCAGCATCTAGCTTAGGAACATCTTTGTCAATGAATTCCTTCAAGCCATTGTCTTCGAGTATTGCCTCCATCCTGTCCTTCCAAGTAATATAGTTTGAGATGCCCTCGAGTGCATACTCTAACCTCAAGCCATTGAAATCCATTTCAATATTGAATCAGTTGTAGCACCTAGAAAATCTTTCTGCAAATTCAAATTCTATCTAGTCACAAACTCAACTTCTACAATCTTTTGCACTCTGATACCATGTAGAAATTTCAATACAAATTATGTATTGCTTGGATTCTCCCGATCTAAAAATTATACACCACTGTTAAATACAAAATCGCTTCTAAAAATATTCTTGCAGAATTTAAAACACGATCGCCAATTGCAAAATCAAGAAGAAATATCAATCACACATAACACAGATGTTTTTACCAGGAAAGCATAAATATAAAAACCCCACTATCATATATTATGTTTATATCATGGATCATGAAACAATCTCATACAAAACTCTAATCCAAGAGATCTCAGTACACTAACAATTGTCTCACACTGTCATACAAAAATTGGCAAATGCACGTGCCAATTTACTGCCTCCAAACAACTTGCCTCCTCTATGCAATCCTTGTTAATGGAAAACATGCAAATGAGTTTGAATTCCTCTTGCCTAGGATTCACATTCCTCATGGGCACATCCATTGTGTGTGTGATTGCATGAGTGCACTCACTCAAATCACAACTAATAGTCAAATTGTCCCTTTCACATGTTATCTCAACTGGGTCTCCACTGGATTTGGCATGCATCTAGTTAACAGTGGTAAATCTTCAGTTGCATGTGAGATCATTGATTGTGAATTAATTAATAATTAATTCACTGAGCTCTCACTAGTGTAAGTTTAGTTACAACTAGTACAACTAAGCTTAACTCACTTAATTGAGTTAAACTACTTCATAACTCACATAACTACACATCCAACTCTGTTACAACTTCGAATCAATCAGCTACAACTAATTCGACTTGGATGTCCCACCAGTCAACCTTTGAAATCGAATTTCCTATATCTAACTGATTTGCCATTTCAGATAGCTATTTTCAAGTAATTATGAGATAATAGATTAATATTTTTTGTCCAATTTATTTAAGGGAAAAATAAATTAGACACACATTTCTTGTTGACTTTTCAACATCCTATTCTTGTTTCTATGTACTCTTTCTCTTTTAAGATCTCTAATAAACTAGTGTCTCTATGATCATTCAGGGTTTCTTTCATCTGTAATAATACAGTCTCTGGACCTTTCTGGGGTTCTATCATATCCTTAGTTTCTTGGCTTGTCTCATAGTTTTCTTGTCTCATATTCATCTTTTCAACTTTAGCAATCATTCTAGGGAAATCCAAAACTTCATGTCCAGTAGCCTTACAACAAAGAAAAATAGGACCTCTACCAGGGCATTCCTTAGCAAGATGTCTTGGTCTTCTGCAACTATAGCAAAGAGTTAATCCTCTCTTTCTCTTGAACGATCCCTAACCTTTTCTATACTGCGCACTGGGATCATAGTAACTAACCTGGAAAAAATTCTTTCTAGGATCCTACATCCATTTGTTAGTCCAAACATTCTTTCTATACATAGGAATAACATATTTTTCATTATCAGATATATTCATATCAAATCTTCTTTATTCTAGTTGTACCCTAGTTTTTAGACTAGGACCAAATCTATTAAACATACCTAKATCCATTCTTTCGAAATARAAAWTTTCACTTATCTTACCTTTCTCAGAGCACAAAGCTTCAATATATTACCTCTTTTCTTCAGATCAGACTTCTCTTCTTAGCACAGAGTTTTGCAAGTCAAGTAGAATACTACGCACTAAAGTAGCAGATCTACGCATAGAGCTTTCTCTTTTCTTCAGTTCCCAACAATCACAGTTTCAGTCCCGGCAACAAAACCATTGTTGGCACAGGGGAAGACCCAGGGTTCACCACTTCAACAATGCACCAACAAAACCCTAATTACCTACCCTTTCGGCAACCCCTGCGAAGCAGATGAAGCCTCACCCGAGGTAAAGGAAGGGGTGGTTTCAGGACTCAAATGTCTACAACCTAGCTAAGACACATATTTGTGATTACACCACTCTAATAAAGCACTTAGCATTCATCAGTATTTAACCCTTATTCACATTGCATATCCAAACCCTAATTACAGAACAACGCAATATTTGACCAGATCTAACCACATCTAAGCACTTAGCATATGGAAAGAGATTAGATCTAGCATTCATTCACATCACTAAGCACTTAATCTATCATACCAGGTTCATCTAAACATTCATTATTGCATTAAGATTAAATCATATGAACAATATAACAACCATAATGCACAAAGCAACCATAACACATGATATACGTGGTTCACCCCAACATGGGGCTACGTTCACAAACTCTTCTCTTCTTTATTATTTTCTGTCAATCTTCTTACATGCATAGAGCCCAAAAACCCCACTCCGCATAGGACAGGAGATGTGCGTGCATCTCGCTAGATCCTCCTTCCCCGAGTTAGGTCACAGCACAAAGCCTTCTTACACAGTCTGCACACAACCTTCTTACAATCACTTGCACTTATCTCTGCAAGTCTTAACACATAGCATGCACAAAGCCTCTAGCTCCGCACTAAGATGATTCTACTAGGTCTCTCTACTTACATCACCTAGATTTCTATTTATACATTACAAAATGGTCCTAAACATGGGTAAACCCATGCGCTGACATCCCATACCTGTTACATAGACCCTGAACCCAAAAGTGCCCTAAAAAAGGGCCGAGATCCTGTGATGTCCGCTTCGCTTGGCGCTCCGTCTTCGACCAGCCTGTCGAAGTCCCAAAAATGGTCAAACATGACCAAGGTTCTCCAAAACTTGGTCGAGGGCCAACAAGCTTCCTTATCAAAGGCTAAATTGTCCCCAACTCCAAAAGGAAAGATTCATTTAAGTGGTAGATCACTAGGTAGATCTAATTAGGACTTCGCAAGGTCTAACATTTGTACCTTCATGGAAAATCCAATGTAGATGCAGAACCTCTCGCCAAATGTGAATTCTCAACCTTCATGGGTAACCCCTTCTCATTGGTCAATGCTTTGGAAATAGACAAGTAGAGACATGGCTCCAATATTAGGTTTCAACAAATTAAGCATCAATGAAAGAAATTAATTCAAGAAGGTAATGATGATTGACTTATAAAGAGCTAACACATTTGTGGTTGATTGGATCATAATTAAAAGAAATTATAAAAAAAAGCAAAAATATTTCAATGTGGGCCATAAACAAAATATTTCAATGACCACCTTAGTAAAATAATTTTATATCAAAATTTTATATAGAGAGATAAAGTAATTGAAAGTAAAAAAAAAATTATGACTATGATAGGTGCTTAACTTTCCATTATGAGTGAGACTTGTGATTCCTTGAATGTTTAATATGGAGTTGACACATATATCAATATCAACTTTATATAGAGAGAGACGGAGGGGGAGAAATTTCTTATTACACCAAAAGGTGCTTCCTATGGAGTTGACACACAACATTTAAGAACAAATATTTCAATGCCAGCCATAAAAAATATTTCTACAACCCAATATGAGGGAGATGTGCATTCCTTCCATAAAAAATATTTCAATCTTTACACTAAAAATCACTTTCTATGGAATTGACAAACAACATTTAAGAACAAATATTTCAATGCCAGCCATAAAAAATATTTCAATGTCCAGAGAGATAAAGTAATTGAAAGCTTAATATGAAGTTGACATTTGTGTCATTTAAAAAAGAAAAATATATGTGGTCCATAAACAAAGTAGACATCAACTTTATATTTCTTATGGTTAAAACATTTCAATGGTGGGTTTCTCACTATGAGGGAGATGTTTAATTCTTTCCATGCTCAGCATATATATATAAAGAATCAGTGTAAATCCATCTTAATTGTGGATCGTTGGGGTGTGGATGAAATGTCTTTAAATGAAAACTTTTTTCACATTAAAAAAACTTCAATAAAGTTTTGCAAACTCGGGAGATTTGATTCCTGGGCATGATAGATGTGGATTCGATCCCTCTACACATGATAGATGTCGATCCCTCTTAATTGTGGATCTCTGAGGTGTGGATCAAATGTCTTTAAGTGAAAACTTTTTTCACATTAAAAAAGCTTCAATAAAGTTTTGCAAACTGAAGAGATTTTATTCCTGGCATGACAGATGTGGATTTGATCCCTATGCACATGATAGATGAGGACTTAAGATGGCTCTTGGTTAAAACGTTTCAATTATGAGGGGAAAATGTAATTGCTTTTGTGCTCAACATAGAGTTGAATGATAGTGTGTGTGTGTATATAACACAAGTTCTTATATATATATATATATATATATATATATATATATAAACTTGTGTTTCCTCCTTAAAAGTTATAAGTTCAAATAATTTTTTTTTTACATTAAAAAGAAAATTGATCCCTCTCCATGCATAAGAAATTTGAAATTAAAAAAATTCTACACTTATAATTAAAAACATATATATCTTTCTACATAGATGTAATACATTCATTTAACACCAACATTAAAAAAAATCTTATACATAAATCAAACATGTAAGTAAAAATCTTATACAAAAATCAAACATCTAAGTAAATTGAAACCTTAAATTATATATTATAATTATTTTTAAATCCCAAAATATGAGTGAAACACGTATATTTTTTATTTAAAAACCCCCAATCTATGAGTGAAACACGTATATTTTTTATTTAAAAACCCCCAATCTATGAGTGAAACACGTATATTTTCTTTAGAAAGAATCTTTGAGGGTTTAAAGTATAAAACAATTCCTTGTGTTATCTATTCGGACGCGTCATGAGCGTCACGCCTTGAGATTTCTTTTAATTTTGAAAAGGTTTTAAAAGTTGACTTAGTTGTAATATATTTGGAGTCTACGCTTAAACGTGTTTAGTGCTCGGGAATACGACGTGTAATGAGCCAAAAGAAAAAGACGTGGAAGATTCTTTTGAAGGTCGTTGCCTTTTTTGAATGGAGTCTGACCACCTATTGGATTCCCCGTGGCAAAGGGCATATTTTTTACTTTTAGTGAATACGTATTTAAGAAAGTCAAATTATAACCATTAAATTAATATCTAAAGTTTTTATTATATATTTTTCACAATTAAAATTTAAAATACGTAAAAATAAAATATATAATATGATAATGGTTGATAAATCTAAAATTTATGAAACAACAAATAAATTTTGATTTAATAAATTAGACAAGTATTAACAAGATTAGGAGAGTTTTTTAAGTATAAAATAATTTATGTATTTTATATTTTAAAACAAGATTATTTTTAAACCTCGATTTATCAAGTATTAAGAGAAATTTAATTTAGTAAATTTCTTTATTATTTCATTTCATATCAAGTTTTATATGATGAATGTAATTATTTTTATTTGAGTAGAGTTTAATTTTATTTTTAATGTAGCATTATCTAATATAACATAATACTAACACTAATACCTCAACATATCCTAGATATTGAGTTGCAGATTATTTCATTACTTTCACTCTTCTTAGTGCAAAAAAATATAATTATTATAAAATTTAATATTGATATTTTGACATGAAAACACATGAAATATAAATTTGTATTTTAAATTTAAGTAATATTTAAAAATCAAAATATTGAATTTTCTAACCATAAAATGTTAGAAACGTTGTAAAAGGCCACATGATTGTACAAAACAATGTTAGAAATGTTGTAAAAGGCCACATGATTGTACAAAACAATGCATAATAAGAAATTGTATGGAGGTGTTGAAGTAATATTATGGAAGATAAAAAATAAAAAATAAAAATGATTAAAAAAGTTTGGTTAGATGATGAGAAGATTTTCTCACACATGTAAAACAATTAAATTTGTTAATAAGTTAAAAAGGTGAAAACAAAATTATTTATATAAAATAGTTTAATATGATATTTAAAATAAATATATATATTATAAGTAATTTATATTTTAAATTTATTTAAATATCAAAATAATAATTTTTTAGATTGAGACAATGTTAAGATATTATACAAAGCAAAATAATTGTGACATTATCATTAGATAATAAGAAATTGTATAAGCCACATAATTGTTATAATGGATAAAAGTAATTGTATGAAGGTGCATAAATTCAATAAGATGGAAAATAAAGAAATATAGATTTGAAAAGTAGAAATTGTATAAGCCACACAATTGTTATAATGGATAAAAATAATTGTATGAAGGTGCATAAATTCAATAAGATGGAAAATAAAGAAATGTAGATTTGAAAAGTTTAGACACATGATGTTAAGAGAGAGTTTTGAAGAGTTTTCTTACACATAAAACAATCACATGGGAGAGTTTTCTCACACATAAAACAATTTATGTATGATAAAATTGTCCACAAGTGAGATATTAATTAATTCTTTATTTTTTACTAAGTTGAAACATTTAATATATTATCCTTTAAAATAAGTAATATTTTACTTATCTTGATTAAGTAAGTTTTACATGAACATAAAGTTATTTTTGAATTGATAATCATCTTTAGGATAATATAGTCTTCTTTGTCCTTCGGAGAAGGGTCGTGATGGATAACCATTGCCTCAGATTTCCCAATTATGGTCAAAAGGAATATAAAATATTTTTAAAATGTGTCATTGTTAATATAAAAATGATTATTATAATAATAATTAAATAAATAATAAATTAATTTATATCATTAGTTTGTTTCTCAAGGTTGGGACGGTTATCGGTTCGACTCTCTTGATCTCCTTGAGATTAGACTCAATTGTAACAAGGTCCCTACCATTTAGCACCACCCTACTATTTAAAAACTTCTAATTTGCAATTTATAGCAAATTGGTGCATAATTGACCAGTAACCCTCACCGACATTTCTGTAGATCCTGACACTAGCATCATACCCATACAAATTTATTTTCTTCTGAGTTATTTTGCTCTTGCTATGGCCAAAATATTATTTTGTTCGAGACTTGTTTTTTTTTTTTAAACATAGGACGACTTTTGCTTATATGTGTCATCCTTGTTGACATGGTTGTTAATGTGGCACCTTGGATTCACCTCGCACCGTAAGGTGATGTCATGTCACCCTCGACCACCCTAGCCCTACCTCGTCATCCTCCATCATCTTCCTTCCTCTTTCTTCTTTTATCTTTTCTTTTCTTCTTTATTTTATTTTATTTTATTTACTTACGGGCCCCACCTATATCCAAYTGCCCACCTCACACATTTTTCTAACCATGGATGGGACATGGGTCCCACATCCTTTTCCATGCCTGCACTTGGTTCCCAACCATTGATTACGATGATRGGTGGGTCCCATTCCTCACCTTTTCTCCTAGTGCACAACTTGCTCGCTCGCTTGATGGGATGACAAAAAAGGGAAGGATATCAACAGTCATGGTGCATTCCGGAGTTTGAATAACATGAGACTTGGTCAATTCCAAAGTCCTGATACCACTTATCAACCTCTTTCCATGTGTCGCCATTCGATTGGTTATAGAGGTTTACAATCAAGATCCAATACCTTGATTAATCCAAAGTCCTGCAAACTGCCTATGGGACGTGGCATCAACGTCACTCACAGGCCCATCACCCTTATGCCATAGACCCATGAGACTACCACCACGACCTGTCATCCCGCCACAAGTGGCCTACCACCATGGTAGTCCATGTCACCTGACATGTGGCTTCCATGTCACCATGTATGGAAAAATTCCTAATTTTTCCATTTTTGCAAAAAATTCATAATTTCTCATTTTTTTTTTGAAATTTCCTCTATCTGCATGTGCACCATGAAACSTCTAGTTTGAGCTTCCTTGGGCCAATTCAACCCTGTTCTTGCCTTATTGACATCATTACTCGACCCTGCATCGCTATGAGCATAATTAATCATGAATTGCTTAGAAATTTGGTGATTTTCCTAAACTTCCCCAAATTCATCCATGGTCATTTTGAAACTCTCTGAATTCGGTGAAATATGACCTCCTTAGTCTAATTTATCCTTGAATTAACCCATTACACTTCAGTTAATCATCCCCTTAACAATTCTAAGCATGAATTCCACCTGGATTCACTTAGAAATTGGGGGGGTTTACCCAATTTCTCCATGGTTGCTTCGCAATTCATAAATTTGACCAATTCCAAGCCTGAAGTCACATAGGTAGAGGTTAATTTTGGAAAATTTAACCCCTCAGACTCAATTTCCCCAAATTTCCCAGGAACGTTTCCTAATTTTTCTTGGATTTTTTTTTTCAAATAATTTGTAGGCATCCTTTGAAATTTTTCATTTGCAAATTTTTGTTTCAATGTATTAGCTTTGACCCATGTAGGCTCAATGTTGAACCTATATCTCTGATAAAAAAAAGTAGCAATAATGTGAAATGATAAAAAAAAATGAGCAATCATGTGCA
>JASDQU011402643.1:25882-41782 GCA_032191745.1 Picea mariana | reverse complement strand
GCATGGATACATCATTGTAGCCGTGGATTATTTCACTAAATGGGCTGAGGCGATGCCTACATTTGATAATAACATGAAAATTGCAATGTTATTCATATTCAATCCTATCGTTACTATATTTGGTGTCCCTCAAGCCATCGTGACTGACCATGATAGTCATTTTTGCAATTTCATGATGTATGAACTTACCGAGAAGTTGGGTCTTTGACATGAAAACTCAACACCTTACTATCCATAAGTCAATGGCCAGGTTGAAGCAATTAACAAAGTTCTTACTACTATGCTTCGATGAATGATAGAAATTCACAAATCAAGCTAGCACATGATATTATTCTTTGCATTATGGGCCTATCAGACATCTGTTAAATCTGCCACAAAGTTCACACCTTTCCAGTTAGTATATGGTATTGAAACTATTTTGTTGATTGAATGTGAAATCCCATATTTGAAACTGGTTGTCGAACTTCTCCCTAACACCTCAACTGAAGATGAACGTCTCTCGTATTTAATGTAATTATACGAGACTCAGTGTGATGCTGCCTTAGTCATTGAAACTCAAAAGAAGCGTGTCAAAGCTCAATATGACAAGCATGTCAAACCACATGTTTTTCTAAAGGTGATTTAGTTCTTCTTTACGAACATGATCGTGATTTATTAGGGGCCAGTAAATTCGAGCCCATGTGTTGTGGCCCTTATATTGTGAAACGAGCATTGTAGAAAGGGGCTTATGAGCTAGTAGATTATGATGGAATTCCTTTGAGTGAACCTAGAAATGGGATTTACTTGAATAAGTATTATTCTTAAACTATTTTTGCATGAGTGCTGTGTATTTTTAGTGTACTATACTCTAGTGTGTTTTTTTCATTTTTTGTTCTGCCTTTTAGCTTCTTACCTTGCATTTTGCTTGGTTTCCAGATGTCGGTGTCTTCCCTAACCTATATCGGCTTTGCTGATGGTGCTAGTCATAGTACTCAAAACCTAGCATCTGCTGGATGGAAAATCTATGCACCTACGAATGAGTTGATCAATCTACACAGTGTTTGCCTTGGTCGTGCAACTAATAATATCGCGGAATACAGTGCAATTATTGAATTATTAGCTGGCACCATTTCATTTGGAATCCTTCATCTTATTGTACGAATCGATTCACAGTTAGTAGTGTTGCAGTTAAGTAACATTTATTCCATCCAAAGTCCTATTTTGTTAAGGGTATACTTAAGAATTTGCCTCTTGGAAAGACATTTTGATTATATCAAATATCAACATATTCCTAGATGTCTAAACACATTGACAAATGCATTGTCTAATTATGTGCTAGACATAAATTTGAGACATTTATAAATCTAAACACACATTTGAAAAAGACAAGTAAGCCGATAGGAACTTTATATCAATAACAATAAAAGTTACAAAAAGTGTTTTGTCCAAGGACCAAAATATCAAAAAGTGAAGCTCATAGATTCATGTACAAAAGCATCAAGGATGCTACTCGTTGTAACAAACAACTGCCCATGCCACTCTACGGAGCAGTCAACTAATAGATGCAGATACGTCAAATGTATGGCGTTGATAGTGCCTAGGAAGTTCATCCACCATGGCATCAAAGATATTCATAGTTAATCCCTCTAGGTTCTACTCAATCACCTCGAGATTCGCGGTGACCAGTCCTGCTAAAAAACCTCTCTCTCCTCGCCTTTGAATGAAAGATGATCTCGAAGGATGATAAGGCCCCACGTCTGCATTATTGAGAGCACTTGATTAGTCTTGGATAGATGACACAAAAAACATTTCATATAATTAAAATATCAAAAACATCATATAATTAAAATTTTCCTTCTTACCTATGTCTCCCCACTGAGACCCCTCAAGAAGAGCTAAGTCAGGATCCCCACGGAAATCCATCGTGGCGTACGCATAGTCCTCCACCATGATTAGTTGGTTTCTCAATCATTGGAAGAAAACATCGTCATACTTGATGATAGGCATGCCACTATGATAAGCCATTAGGTCCACCCACCTCTTCATCCATGGATCTTGTGGAGCGGGTATGCCCCACTCCACCTGTAGATGTAGGATGAATACCCTCTCCAATAAGAACATCAAAATGGACCCGTAACCAAACTATTTCAACCGACCATTTTGACACTTTGTCAGTTGCTTTTTCATATTCTTCAAGACACCCTCACACCAGTTGAAGACCCTGGGTTCCATGCACTCTATGGTGTACTAAAAGTGGATTTGCAAAGCCATATGGGGAGCTGCACTCACTGCCATTCGAGTAATGGTATAAAGGATGGCCCGCAATGGTAAATCATGAACATCTCCAATGGCCACCTTGCCACTATGTTTTTTCGTACCTAGGATACAATGGTGAGCAACATAGTAATCCATGGGTTCTCCTCCACCCCTGCTTCCCGAGAGTGATACACGAGAGCCTCAGCGAGATAAACCTATCAGAAAGTAGATATCCTCTATGTCCAATGTGAGTGTATGCACACCCACACAAAAGGCTTGTTCGTTTACATCCCACATGTGAACCAAATACTCTAGAAATATCAATTGGGCTCTCATGCCCTGAATTTTGAAGAAATCGAGTAATCCACATTACCTAAGTGCCATAATTGTGCCTGGGTCATTCCCAACAAAATAATCTTCTTCCTCATGCTCTCGCTCTCACAACTCAAGCATTTTGACCAAGGAAAGCCTACCTAGGAACATCAAAAGAAGATTAGAATCATAAAAAATCCATCCCTGGAAGTTTTCCTAGTTCATTTTATCTTTTCAAAAGTTGATTTGTGGTCACCGCAGGGATTTGACTTCATGTAGAGCAACGTCATCACACCTTGTCTTTGAGCCCCCTGCGATGATTCCATATCGTCGCAATTCATGATACTGTGGGCCTTCGACGATCTGAAAGTGCATGTACCCCCAAAAAATCGACCCAAACTCAACAATAAACCAACAAAAACAAAATTTTAAACCATGAAAAGATAAAGAGGGATAATATTACCTTTTTGACGGAGATGATTTGCAAAATGATCCACCAGGCGCTCTAGAATCGACAGTTGAAATTGGGGAGAAAAAGAGGGTTTTGGGCACTATTTGGGTAAATTTGCAAATGAAATGGTAAAAGGGTTGTTTTGGCCTATTTTATTGTTTTTTACCATATTTTATTGCAAAATTAAATTATTTTTTATATTTTACCCATGCCCTAAGTTCTAACAACTTTGTGAAGTGTTTTCTTTTACAAATTAAAAGTTCTAAGGACGAGATGTTTGACTGGGGTCCACCATTTTTTGATTGTTTTTGTGTGTTTTTCTTATGAACAAATGTTTTTAGGGTTTTTAAGGAAAAACCCCGAGCACAGTCTTAATTCTTTCTCGTGATCGTGAAACCATGAGAATGCAATTGAGTAATCTTTTGTCGTTTTTTTGAACTCGCATTGGTAATACAAAAAACGAACCCTATGGAGTATCCTTTAAGCTCTTTTCAAGCTCCCTAAAACATGAAAAGATATTCGAGTGACCTTGTTCTTTTCATGCTCGTAAAAATATTTGAAGAAAATGTTTGATGAGTGGTAAATTATCTATTTTTTGGTCTCATCAGACTAACTTACAAAATATGACCTTATGGAGTTCTCTTTAAGTGTTTTTCAGACTCTTGAAACATGAAAAACCCCTGAGATTTCTTTATTTGGACTCATTAAATAAGCATTGAAAGACCCATATGGGATCAAACCACTCCTTAGGGTTTGTTAAAAATATTCTGAGGGACTCGTCTAAAGGATGAGCTTACATCACAAGCATATGTTCTCCTCCCTAAGTTTGCATAAAAATAAAGAGGTACTTTCTAGAAATGGTGGGGGAAAATTGAGAAGAAATGCGTCATTGTATTTGTGTTAGTGGCAGTAAAGTCTCTGTTGAACATGACACCCCCCTTCATCACTGTATCTGGGTTGGGAAATCCATTTGTCTCTCGTTTGACCATCCACAAGTTCATATATTGGGTCCTCCTTTGAGTCAATGCTGTCAAGACAATTTTCGTGTCATTCATATGTTCAAGAGAATTCCAACTTAAACAATCCTTCTATCAAGTCGTCCATCTGTAGTTATAAATTTTCTACCATGTCGGACTCCCTTGAGTCAGTTTCGAATCACTTCATACTCTGGTCTGCTTCAAATCTGTTACATATTTCGTGTCATTGATTGGGGATACATCAAGACCCTCCTATGACGAGTCTTTTCTTGTCGGCTTCAACTCATTATCCGAGAACAAGACTTAGAAATCACATTGGTACCTTGGAACCTGCATGCCTCAATGGCAGGATTCTTTGCTTTCAACAATTGGTTCACATCATTGGCCTCTAATTGAAAGATTCCATCGAGTTTTTGACTTCAACTCATTTATTCAGACTCATTGGATTGTATTAGAGTACCTTGGGAGTCATTGACATCAATGGTGATTTCCCTTGCACTTGTTAACAGTTTTCATTAATGACCAGTAATCAAGTGGTTTCTACCATGTTCGACTTCGACACCTATAATCACATGGCTAGATTCATACTTAGAGATGATGGAATTGAAGACCCCAGATCTCATCATATCAATCCAGGTTGCAACTGAGTATTCATAAGTTTGTACTGACACATAGATCCACTGTGTATGTCTCGTGGCTATGTCCTAATTTGAATTCTTTTAGATCATAGATCCATAGTGCATTTCTCGTGGCACGTTGAATCATGATGACATGGATTCACAGTGTATGTTTAGTGTCCATGACTCACTTGACACTTTTCTCACTTATAGTTTGAGTATGGCAATGCCTACTTTAGAAGATGATATATTATTATGCAGATGCTTGATTGTTTGCAGGTTCCCAATCGATGCACTCCTTATTTTCAACACACACATTCTACAAGTTATTTCAACTACCACAGGTTCCAGCTTCATACTTGGGGGGGAATTTTGCTACACATTATTTTGGTCACCCCAGTAATCAACTGGCGACATGTGCTTAACTCACTTCCATGTTCCCTAAAAATATTAAAAGAGACTTTCTCAATGAGAAAAGTGATTTGTTTTTCCTCCCTCAAAAAGTATGACAAGGAAGTTCATCGCACCCTTCTCTATGCTTGGGGTGCGACGATGCTTGATCATCACACTCTGCACCAAAGATGGACTGCAGTGTCATCGTAGGCTTCCTGTACATAGGGTGTGACGATGCTTAAGCAAGGGAAAAGTCAAAATTTACAAATTTTCTAGAAGGGAATCTTCTAGAAGATGAGGTGGCCTCCGATCAGTTTGGATCTTACTCGCTTCTCTGATTTAGTGGGATCATCCTAATCTCCTCATCCATCCCTCTTTCACCCTATATAAAGAGGGATCTCTCATGGAAAAGACTAAAGTTGAAAAGGATAAGGTTTGGATATGCATGAAGAGTTTTGTTATAGATTATACTTGAGATAGCTTTGCTTTAGCTCTCTAAGTCAGATTGTGGATCTTCTTCATCAAATGCATTGGAAAAAAGGTGTGTATCTTCTTCATAGAAGGCATTGGAAGAAATGTGTGTGTGTTGGAGAAAATATCCATTGAAAGAGATCTTGCAACATCAAGGCATGGGTTGTATTCTCCACTTTCCATTTTAATATAATACAACAATACATTTCTTCCCTATAAAGGTGTCTTGGATTTTATTGTATAACTCCTTGATCTTATACATAGAATTCATTGGAATATATATATCTTTGTTCTCTCTCTCTTTGTTGGTTTTTTCTTTGTAAATAGGTTCACCATCCTGCAAATCCAAATATGAAGCGACAAAGATGACACTAGCAAGGATAAAGCGTCATTTAAAAGGTATGTCTCTCATTCCTCTCTGAACTAGTTTATATGACAATGGAGTCTAAAGTGAAGTTTGTATTCTATCTTGTTTTGTTCTAGCTTCTTGTGGAAGTTAGGGAGTTAGTTTGTGTCCGCACTTACCGATTTTTCCAATAAAAATGACCAACCTGTCCCAACATACTATCACAAGATATGTGCATGTACCATACCATGTACCAAACCTGTACACTTGTCCCAACATACTATCACAAGATATGTTCTTGTACCATACCATGTATCAAACTTGTACCATGCATCAACCATGCATATCAACACTAATACCATACCAAGTGTTAACCAATCACATCAACCATGTACATCGATCATGTACATCAAACTATACCGCTTCATAAATGATATAACCATATCATGCCATACACCATGTACCATAAGATATGTTAAATAAGTAATACCAATGGTGTACCTCAAYCAAGTACCATCATCACCAAGAGATGTATCATATCCATGTGCTACCATATACCAAGTGTATACCTTAACAATGTGTCAATATCAATGGTAGGCCTCTAACACGACAACTATATGTCCAAGGATCTTGTACACATCTTTAGGGATTCCAGACTTCTCCAATGGTTGGCATAAATCTCTAAAACCACTCTCGAAGGGTTGATATCAATGACAACCAACTGTCCAAACCAGTTGTCCAATAATATCCCCCTTTGGCATTGATGGCAAAACCAACATTGATGACAATACTTAGAAATGGAAACACCATGCTCATGCTCCCCCTTTGACCATCCCTCTTCATCAATGTTTTTATTTCTCCCCCTTTGACATCAATGGCAAAGAGTGTCTCTCTTGGGGCTACTCCCCCTATCTTCATGCCTCTATTCTTCTCTCCCCCTTTGACTTCTCTGCAATATGTCATGTAGATAAAATGTATGCCTTCCTGTACCTGCTTCCTTTTGAAGTTTATGTCCATTGGTGCTTCCTCTTGTAAATTATTGGCATATATAAAAGAATTCAAAGTTTGGGCATTCAAATATTTAATATCAAAATCATCCAACTATCTCTGAGTTAGTTTTTGAATCAATCTCTGAACCAATCTGTGAACCAATCTCTCATCCACTGACATATATCTGTTCAATCTTACGAAGTGTCTTACGAATCCATCCTTGTCCATGTGACCCATCTGTAACTTCACTATTCTAAATACTTCTTTGAATCCATTGCAACTGATAATCACATACCTACATATAAAACTGAAACAATTATGCCCATTGATCTACTCAACTGCAAATCAAACTCTACAAATTTGTAATGAATATATCCCTACCTGAATATGTCCTCTATGAATATCTGCATCAAAAAGTGTACCGATGATATTCCTTGTGTCAATCAATTGATATTTTGCATACCTACAGGGAGATGTGTTTCTAAACTTGTTCCTTAACCAACCAATCTATCATAGGAAATCTTATACCTCTTCCATCTAACCACTATGAATCAAACATCTGTAACACCACAATGAAACACTTCATTGTGTTTGAAGGATAGATCCCTAAACTATAACAGTTTTTGCATGGACTCTCCCTCTTCAATATTTATATTACCTAGGAGTATCCAAGCCGGATGGCTTAGAACAATGGAGGAATCCACTCTAATCCAAAGTAGTCTTCTTCTTCATCTACCGATCCATCATATTCATGAATTCTGACACTTTCTTCTTGGATTCTAACATCTTCCCTTCTGCATGTGGATTCATCATGATCTCGTACTACTATGTATCCTAAGAGTGCTATTTCTGGGACATGTTCTTCCTTTACATGCTCTGCATTATGATCTTGCACTACTGCAGATTTTGACAATATGATTCTTGAGACTTGTTCTTCTTTCACTTGTTTTTCTAGTTTTTCTTGTACTATTGAAAATCTTGCAATCTTTGGGACCTGTTCTTCATTCATCTACTCTTCATGTCTTTCTTTTCTTTTCCAAATCTTCTTATTCATATTATCAATGTTTTATTTCATAGGCGGCTCTATCACGCTTTTGCAATTTTGAGCTATGTGACCACAATTGTGGAATTTGTAACATTCAATATTGCGAGGATCCACATAAACACTACTTGCTTGAACATTTGTTCCATATGCTCTATAGTCTACAACTTTATGTCCAAAGTTAGAACAATAAAAACAATAACCATAAAAGGAACTTTGATACCTAGGAGTAGATGATCCTCTCTGTGATGTAGTCCTTATGAATTAATTCCTTGGTTGATTACAATCATAGTTGAATCTTCTTTGTTGTCTGAAAGTAGATGGTCTTCTTGAGAATACATCCTTCCTCTTGGACTCTTGCTGACCATGATTCCTTCCTTTAATTACTTCTGCATAACTCTTAACATTTTCTTCATTCTTCCTTTCTGGGAACTCGTGACATTTCTCTTCAACTTTCTTTGTCGATGATGTGTATGCTTCTTCAATGTTTTTACGATCTTGACAACTTTTACTCTCAACACGACAACTTCTTCTTCAAGCTTCTTAACCTCTTCTTCTTTCATCATCTGATTCTTCAATAATTTTTTCATTCTATTTGCCTCTTCAAGTTGGATTTTCAAGAATATGATTTCTTCTTCAAGTTTTTAATTCTTATCGATTAAATTATGCTTCATGATTCTTTTCCTTTTCAATGTCAAGATTGTCTTCTATTTCATTGGATTTTCTGTCTCATCACTTCCAATCTTCAAGTGAGGGCATTCAATTTCAAGATGTTATTTTTCTTTACAATTAAATAAAAAATAGTCACATATGTTGACTTCGTCATCATCTGAGTTGCCACATGCTTCATTTTCTTTTATTCCTTACTTTGCGTAAAGATATTGTAGGTTGTTCCAAAACTCTCTAGCTGATGCATATGTACCACTTTGGTTTTTACTGAATCAGGTAATCCTTCCATGATAAAACCCATTGTTATTTTGTTGTTCCTGCTCCATTCCTTCTTGGCTGTAGTCTTCGAAGGCTTCTTTGTAGTTGTATACCTTGTCACAATTGATCGCCAGATATCACATCCTTGTGCCTGAAAAAATGATTTCATTTTGTTGCTCCATATTTCATATTTCAAACCACTTTGACCATTGAATTGTGGTAATTCCATCTTATACATATCATTTCTTTCCATGATATACCTTCTAGTGGTTAAATTGTTTCCTGAAGGAACTGACTCTGATAAAAATTGTTGGAATACTAAGAGCGGGGGTGAATCAATATTAGTACTTTTCTTTCTTTAACCACAATATAAATATTCAATGATATTCAATCAGTATTCAATATAGCATTAGTACCATAAATCAATGCATAAACAACACATAAACACAGTACACTAAAGTTTTACGTGGAAACCCAATGCGAGAAAAAACCACAAAATACTTTTCTTATTTGTCAAAGAGTACATTATTGAAAGCACCAACTTCCTATTTCTCTAGCTACATTTGGAAGGAGGCTCCAACCTCCTATTTATAGGTTGCAACCTGAAGGAAGTTCCAACTCCCTAATTTTTTTACTCCAACCAGAAGGAGGCTACAACCCCCTTTCCTTGTCTCGTCTAACCGCCCTGAAATATAAATGTAGACAACTCTGTCACTACCTCTCCTGTTGTAACTAATAACATGTTGTTTCTTTTGTTCATGACACCTCTGTTGCTGCTACTGATATCAATATCTCATCAAGACTGCAACCACACATACCTCATACCAAACTCCACAAAAGAGTTCTTCAAATAAAGTGCTCATAACTCACTGAGACATACCTGTTCCTGATTTCTTCAAAATAACTCCCTAACACACTTAGGAAGACATACCTTTACCCTGAAACTAAACTGAGTTCTTGATCCCTGATCTTATTGGATTTTTCCTCACAGATCTGTGACTGTGTGTATTGTCTTCCTTCCAGTATCCACACTTTTTCTCATTGCAACCCATGGATGTCCGTGCTCTCTTCTTGAAACTTGTGGATATACTCAAGGAATTCCCGTATGTAACCCCTTCTCCTTACTCTTGACTCCTACAAACCTCTTACTTCACTTAAATTCTTTGTCTTCGACTCATTGCCTCAGATATCCAGCCTATATTCTTAGAAGTGAATACATAGAAGTGATTTGCAATGGACTCTTCTTTGTGTTATATAGAGAAATTGTTTAATGACATGCAACTCATGATGCCATACAACTCACATGCAATAATTAATTATCTTATGTTTACTACCACTTTACTTCAACATGCAACTTTGTTTAAGACTTGACATCAATGACAATCAATCTTCCAACATCTAAACTTGGACTCTCATTTTTTCGATAATGGCATGCAATAATGAATTATCCCTGCAATAATTAATTATCCTTGCAATGATTAATTAATATTTTTCGATGTTTAATTAATCCTTGCAATAATTAATATTTCAACAATTAATTAATCCTTTTGCAACCACTTTGACTGGTCAAGCTTCTTGTTGACCTTCTAGAGGCTTCAAGAATATTCTTGAGGGTCCTCCAACTTCATAAAGCCATATCTCCTCAACCGTGAGGAACTACGTGGCGTACCATATATTACAGGAAATGACATAACATGTACTATCCATCTATGATAGTCTTACATGCAAGTATATTGACCTTCATGTATTTATTCCTTGATCAACTGCGGGTTCCATGACTGTAACACACCCACGATGGGGCATAAAATTTTTGCTTTTCTTAAAGGGCAGATTCTCCATTCATGGTTTCTAATTTGGAAAGTCGGGGAACCAGTTTGACCTCCCAGTCAAGGATCTCTGATTCTGAATCCAAACTACTCTCTGAGACCCTGATGATCTCTCTCTGTAATTAAACACAGACCCTTTCAACTTCTGGGTGCAGGTCTAATGGTACCCGTGACCTTCCCCTTCGCGCCTACGAAATCTAAGAGTCTGGGCGCTATCTCCTTTTTTGGGAAGCCCCTTCCTTGATATGACCTTGGGTGATGGCCTTACGTAACCATGTGATTGCGGGCGCGGCCAAGGTGGCTTGAAACCAAACTACTTTTCGCCCCACAATTCACCTTGAGCCTCCGCATGTCCTTTCTCCAAAACCATGGCCTAGATTGCGGCTCACCCTCAACTTTTTAAAGTTCGCACACCTTCGGTCCCTGTAATGTGATGGGACCATCGATCTCATCAACCTTGATGGTGCTTCTGAACTGATGGCTTAGATCCATCCTTCTGAATCTACGGATCAGATCTAACCTTTCTAAATCAATGACTATGATTTATTTTGTGATTTGGGTTTCGGGAGTTTCAACTCTAAACCCTCACTTCCTCCTCAGTAGCTATCTTCCAGAGTGGAAGATCTATTGACACCTATCACTACAGATGTGCGGCTATGATTTCCCTCCACAAGTCCGGCCTTCGGGAGTTTCATTTCTCAAATTCTCATTTCTTTCATAGAGATTTCTCCGAAACAATAGATCGTCTACCACACATCCTCCTCAATCGACGGTTCTACTCCCTCTTCAGGACTTTGGCCTCCTCAACCAAATCAATTGTCCTTCAGCTCCCTCCTTGATCAACGATCAAGACCTTTTTTGGGTCTTCGGACCTTTTCCTCCTCTCTTTTTTTTTTCAGAGTTCTAGATATGGCGTCGCGTGTCCAGCTTCACATCGACGACTCTCGTCGCTTCGAATTTCCGGACTTCAGAAATCTCAAATATCAACTCTCTCTTTTCCCCAATGGATTTTATCTGGAATTGATAATCCACTGACGTGTGTCCCTCTCGGATCAACGATTGCGATCCGTTCACGTCTTTGGACTTCGGATTTCTCAGTCCTCAACTTTCACTTCCCCTTGACGTATACGGATTACTGCCACGTGTCTTATTGAATCGGACGATTGATATTTACTTTGGGTCTTTACCCAAAATCCACATATTTATGCCACATCCCCCTTAATCTAGTGGCTATGAATTACTTCGGGACTTTACCCGGAGTCCATATATTTACGCCACATCTCTTCTGGATTAGACAGTCCAAATTCACTTTCGATCATCGGGCTTCGACAATCTCAATTCTCAACCGAAACCCCGGTACGATTCACCCAGAGCTCACAATCTATTAACACATGTCCTCTTTAAATCAACAACCCCTGTCTACTTTGGGACTTCGGCCTTTGGAGATCTCAGATCTCATTTTTCCTCACTCTTTGTTCCTCCCTGAATGGTTTTACTTGGAGTTCTCGATCTGATGACATGTGTCCTCCTGCAGATCGACGACTCCCGACTGCTTCGACTGTTCAAGCTTTGGCGAGTTCGAACTCTTCTCCTTCGCATTCTCCTGGAGTGCTTCCACCTGGAGTTCACGATCTTTCGCTACGTGCCCTTCTCGATCTATGGTCCAATTTCTCTTTGACTTTCAAGGCTTTAGAAGTTTGTCTTACTCCTCAATTAGAAACCTCCGAAGTATTTTTCCTTAAAGTCTTCGATCTATCGACATGTATCTCCTATCAGTCGACGGATAGGATCTACTTCAACTCTTTGTCTTTCAGGAGTTTCAAGCTTCTACGCACTCGTTTCCTTCCGAAGTGCATTTACCCGAAATACATGATCTCATGACACTTATCCCCTTGGTGATCAACAACTAGGATTTACTTCGGCTCTTTGTCCTCCTCCTTGTCCACAAACCTCCGAAGTTGTAGATCTTATGCCACCTATCCTCCTTAATAATGGACGGTCCCAAATTACTTCAGGACCTTGACAAGTCCACTCTCCTGCGCACACAAGGGTTAAGTCTCGTGCACTTACTTCTGGATCCAACGGTTACTGGTCCTTCGCACTCAGATCCAACATATGGGATATGTTCCTCTCCTCTATTCTTCCTTTGTTCATTAGACGTTGATCTAATGGTCCATGCTCCTCTCCACAAACGATCTGACAACTGTTGTCGCTCCTCCTCCTGAGATTTCAAATTCCTCTATCTTAGAGGATTTTCTAAGTATTCAAAGGCCTCGGCCTTTGTTCCTCCGACGAGTCTGTCTCTTGGACCTCGTCTGTACCTCTGAAAAGCGCTTTTCTCTTCTGAGCTTGATCTTCTTGAAGATATTGATTTCCCACGCACTCCTTGTGTTTCATGGATCTCATCAAACTTAGATCCAAGGTCTACGATGATCAATGGTTCATATTATTGCAGGGCCCCAACATGTGTTCTCTTTGTCAAAGAGCTCAACCTGCACAATCTGGAAAGTTCTCGCTCGACTCTGGTCTGATCCTAGTCGTTGATTGCAGGCCATGAACTAGAATGTTCGCTAAATTCACCTTCACACTCCACAATGATTCCCAACCATCGATTAAATCGAAGGGCTGGTGTTTAATTTAGTAACTCTACTGAGTATTTGAGTCGATCTAATGACCTGGATGGCCTCCCCTCCTATTAAATGGCTCGCATCCATCTCCGTTGTCAGATTCTTAATTCATGGGTAGTTTTGGTAACTTGACTATCATCTACCTTCTATATTTGACAGTCGGGATGGTTCCCAGGCATCCTCAAATCTAAGGTTCAGAGTTAACTTTGGGGATTTTACCTCCCTCATGACAAACTCGCAAAGTTTGAATGACTCCAAGGGTTAACTCCCACACTCTTTCCCATATCCAACGGTCACAACAGACCGTGGCTTCTTATGAATAGATTTTGTTCATTTGACTTCCAAACAAGGGAACCTTCCCTTTCGATACTTCAACCTCGCTACTCTTCCTGAGCTTTGTTAGCTCTGAAGGGATTAAGAGCTTTACGCTCTTTCTCTTGAACTTAACACTTGGAAGAATCCTTCCGCACACCCTTTACACTCATTCCTCAACTCTAGAACTTGGGTGGTTCTCAGTCTTTCCCTACCTTGCATAGAGCATGTGCATACGTGCACTATCTCTCCTGAGCTCTAACAGACTCCCTCCTCCAAGGGACTCAGAACGACTAGGATTTTCGACATGCGTACGTGAAAATATGCCCAAGGTCGACGAACTCACAATTTGTGGATCTAGTTTAAGCCACCACAGGGTGCAAGCATTTACGAATACAAAAAATGTCCAATCCATACTTGCTTAAATACACAATTTAAACAAGAATAAAGGGATACAATATAACCATTAATCAAACATACACATCCTTGGGTCCTTCACAATATATCCCATTTCATTACATAATTACAGCTTAATTTCACAGGGTACGAGAATACTTATATATTACAAGTTGCATCCAACCAACTGACTATGGGTGTGCGCCTTTCCACCCAACCATAGGCTTAAAGGCATTCATTATGAGCACTCTTTCCACCCTCGTGCCAAGCCATGATATCACTAGGGAATTTATTCCATCTCTCAGAGAAACTCTCTAGGTCACAGTGACCCTGCGAGGTTTATCAGATTCTTCCTCGGCATCAAGATCACGTTCGCGTCCTTCAGGCCATGTTCTCAACACTTCCTTTGGGTTTGCACATCTCCCTTACAAGATTTTTCTCTCATCCTGTGTCTTCTCTCTTGTTGTATCTCTGTATGTATCTTACCTTCCCTCCTCTGGAAGTTTTTTCAACCTGTCTTGTTCCTTCTGTCAAAAGGAAGCTCGGGTCTGTAGGTCTCTGTGGTACTTCAAGCTGACATCCTACAGCTAGACCATGTTTCCATTCATGGGGGTGGTTGATGATTCAACCACTGGTCCTTTCTTCGTTAACTGATTTATTTCCTCTAGAGATATCATGGCTCATACTTCAAGGCTTCACCCCCCAACAGTCAGTTATGGGCAGTTTAAAAATAATATATTTACATTGTCCACATGCCTTAGCATGGTAATATTATTTTATGATTAATTACAAGCTGGGGGAAACATGGGTGTTACAATTCCCTCCCCCTTAAAGGAACATCGTCCTTGGTGTTCTTTCTCAAAAACACCTGTCATGCCTTTCTCATTCAACTATTTCAGAAATCTTGATCCTTCTTCCTTGGTCAGGTCCTTTTTTAGACCCTTAATATTGGTCACCTGCTTTCAATAATTATTGGACAACAAGCACATTAATCATAGTCTTATGCAAAAACATTGTATAAAAATTTCTAGGAAAATTTCATAATCTTAGCATAATAATTATCTGTGTAGTTCGTGGATTTGTATCGATGTGGTTGTTTTTTTATCCAGGCTCATTGTTTTTCTTTGACATACCCATTGGGTGCATTATCCCAATCAATAATTTACAAGAACTATTAAGGTCTCCTCTTCCTTGCGGTCACTCACCTTCCAGGCCCAGGCCCAGGCATCCCCTTCTCTGCTATACAGTCCCTAAGGTGATCCATCTTGCCTTGCCAAGGTTTTCTCGCATAGGAAGAACTACCAATCGTGTGCATGATCCCAATCAATAGTTTACAAGAACTATTAAGGTCTCCTCTTCCTTGCGGTCACTCACCTTCCAGACCTAGGCTCAGGCATCCCCTTCTCTGCTATACAGTCCCTCGGGTGATCCATCTTGCCTTTCCAAGGTTTTCTCGCGCAGAAAGAATTCCAGAGACTCTGTGAGTCTTACAATCAAGGCGTCCCCCAAAATTTCTCTGTTGAGGCGTCCCTCTAGCTTGTGTTACCTCAACACAACATATTCTAGGTGATCATATATTACCACGGGGTTCTCATGGCTCAACAGTAGCCATTTTTCATGATTTTACAGCTTGACAGCCTTCAGGCTCAACTGAAGTTACGAATGAAGGTTACTCTCCTTCTCCTGGCACATAAATAGTTAGGGATGAAGGTTACTCTCCTTCTCCCAACTCAATCATAGATAGGGACGAAGGTTACCCTCCTTCTCCTGAGTCAGTATTTATTTCATGCGATCAGATTATACTCTTTCTCACAATTCTCCCTCGAACCCGAGAGCTCAGTTTCTCGTCTCTGCACTCTTCGCAAATCTTTTCCTTTCACCTATATCATAGGTATACAAAAATTCACAAGACATCCTAAATTTTTAAATTCAAAAATTTTCTTGTAAATCTTTCATCCACAGATATCCAAATTCCACA
>JASDQU011402643.1:2251-25615 GCA_032191745.1 Picea mariana | reverse complement strand
ATATATATATATATATATATATATTCAAAACCGTGCATAGTAACCATTCATCACATCTTCCATGGAGTCCCATTCCTTGCCTATGCCTCATTTCAACATACCAAACCTTTCAAAACGTAATTCATCATTTCAAAGGCTTTAACAAATGTGCCAATATTCATGGCCACATTCATACCCAACACACTCTTGCATTGATTTCAAGTTTGTCACACTTTATGACAGGTTCTTTGCCATGGTGTGTTGGAGCTTAGCCAAGATTTTCACCATATGGCTTATTCATTCTCATTCATTTTTGCAGTAGGACTATGCTTCCGGCTACAGGATGATCATGATCCCAAATCAATACACATGAGACTTAAAAGTTTCACATGCGTGCCTTTAAGCATTCTTCCTTTATTAATAACCAGGGTGCCAACACTCATGGCCACCCAAATTCTGTTTTTTCTAACACCTATACAATGTAAGTAGAAATGTTGGAAGGTCCTCCTTCCTCAATGGGAAATCCATTGTCTTTATTTTATGCAAACATGCATTTCCTTTAATCATATCCATGCAATGGGCTATCTATAAGCACTTTTGTTTCCAATCGTTCCTTGATTGGTCCATGTATTCATGACATATCAGTTCATGAATTCTTTTGAGGATTACAACCAGTCTTTACTACCAAAGGTTCACACCTCCATCATTCAGGTTATCCTTCCTTAATCATACCCTACTTGGGTATCCAAGGCATACAACTGCCTTTCAACGTTTCATACATAACATTAAGACCGTAAAACATTTCAGAAGGAATTCTTACCCAATCCCTTCATACCTTGTGCCACATAGGCATGAACATTTTTATACCTATTTTGGCTATTAGCACCCTTTCTGATATTATCCCATCAGTGGTACTCCATGGGGACTTTTAAAGTCCCTTCAACAATCTTTCAACAAGAACCTTCTCATAGTCATCCTCTGATTGAGGTTGTTCGTTATTGGCAACTGTCTTTCTCAACAGTTCCAATCTATTTCTTTCTACACATGACATACATCATAAACACATTAGTCGTCGTGAAATTTAAAAATGCAAGTACTATAGCGTTTAAATTAATAAAACATTTTTAGACATGTCCTAGCATATATGTATGCACTTCATCACATTATCCTTAATGTTTTCATGAGTGCAACACAACAATTCTCAATTGTTTCTACAGTAATACAACCATCATCACTATGGTGTCAAAACATTTACTTTCATCAGCGTACTATCTTTCTCATCCCAAAGAAAAACATAATACACAGCAAGAAAAGAATTGAGGGCTTCTTCAAATTCTTTCTACATCCCCTGGGACTTTTCATCCCAACTGAGTTATTTCTAAGGCCTCACTGTCTTTTCTATGCTTTTGCAATTTACTATCTGTTGGGATCTTCCTACTCTTTTCCTTTAGCAGCTTTGGTTAGGCCTCACCCTAACCCTTTTTGGAATACATAAACATGCTTTAATAGCAAATATTTTTGTTCATAATGGATCATGAACCTGTGCATCATGCACATTACCATTCGGTTATCAGAATGGTCAATATTCATTTATTAGTATTATATTCATTAGATGATGTTTTTCAAAATGTAATCTGGGATTCTGGTGTGTGTGTGTNTGGCTCACTACTTAATTCTCAACAGTCATTAAGGTTGTGATTTTGTTTTCTTGACAGAGTCTTCACACAGTTCCTCCACAAGGAACTCCTTCAGCATGCAACTTCCTTATTGCATATCCATCACTATTTGTGATGGCCTCAACCTTGAGTTAGCTTCAGCAGTTCACCAAATATCCCATAAGGAATATAAAAATGCATCTTTTTCATGTACCCAAATTATGTATCCATATATATTCCAGACAAGGGCAATTCTTGCTTTATATTTCACTCAACAGGGAAACCATATTGTACCTATAACTATACTCTTACATCATACATGTGCATCACTTGCACATTTAATATCATTCATACCTAACTGGTATTAATATCAGGCTTCATATTAAGAAGCTCCACAATGCATTAAACCCATGCACTCAAGAATAATTAAACATAGATAAGTATTCATCATGCTAGCTTATTTCTTGCACTTTTTCCATGTCATTCACACACATGGACATATCCAGCTTCTATATCCTTTTCCCAAGGATCTTCCAATCATCCTTATGATCATGTATACACATTAGTGTATAATTAGGTGCATCTCTTGCACCTTCTTACCTCATGCATTCACTTGATAGCTTAATTTCACCATTAGTGTCCTTTAGTTTGAGATTTCAGTCACTTAGAGGACTAATCTCACAGTCATATCTCGTATTGATGTTGCCTTCTCTCAAGGCAATAACCAACCAGAGTCACTTTCCTCTTTATACGACAACGTCTAGCAAGAAAACCTTCTGGCCTCAACGTCCATAGGGTTTTACCCATCTCACTTTTCTCTAGTCATGAGGAGTTATATACTCTGATTTTAATATAAATAAGTAACTATAACTACCAGGGATCCTACCTGATCCTTTCAAATTCCTTTAAGCCCATAAAGGTATTAACCATTATATAATCCATTATCATCAATGCCTGAAGTTCCAACTACCCATGCTTAGAAGCAGTGTTACGAACACCAAGTGATCCGTCCTTTGGGCTTCAACTGCTCTAGACAGAACCCTACCACCTTCAACTATCCACATTCAAGTCTTATTATAAATGTTAATTAGCATAACCCTACTCTGGTAAGAGTAGTTTTCACTTTGACAAAGGGCTAAATAAATTCTTCTCTTGAAATTCAACAAGAATTCCCAAAATCACAGGTTCAATTTGTAGTCCTTCTTCTCAAGGAGTAAATGCAGATAACAATACCTTCTTACATGACTCATACATGAGACCAAGCAGGCCAAGTGTTGTAACCATGCTCTGATACCAATTTGTAACACACCCACGACGAGGCATAAAATTTTCGCTTTTCTTACAGGGAATATTCTCCATTCATGGTTTCTAGTTTGGAAAGTCGGGGAACTAGTTTGACCTCTTGGTCAAGGATATCCGATTCTGAAGCCAAAATGCTCTATGAGACCCTGATGGTATCGCTCTGTAATTAAAAGTGGACCCTTTCAACTTTCGGGTGCATGTCTAATGGTACCCGTGACCTTCCCCTTCACGCCTACGAAATCTAAGAGTCTGGATGCTAGATCCATTTCTAGTAAGCCCCTTCCTTGATATGACCTTGGGAGATGGCCTTACGTAACCACGTGATTGTGGGCGTGACCAAGGGTGGTTTGAAACCAAACTACTTTTCGCCCTGCAATTCACCTTGAGCCTTCATGTTGCCTTTCTCCAAAACCTGGTCTAGATTGCGGCCCGCCCTCAACTTTTTAAAGTTAGCACACCTTCGGTCCCCACAATGCGATGGGACCGTCAATCTCATCGACCTTGATGGTACTTCTGAACTGACAGCTCAGATCCATCCTTTCTTAATCTACAGATCAGATCTAGCCTTTCTAAATCAACAACTGTTATTTATTTCGTGATTTGGGTTTCGAGAGTTTCAACTCTCAACCCTCGCTTTCTCCTTAGTAGTTATCTTCAAGAGTGGAAGATCTATTGACACCTGTGACTACAGATGTGCAACTGTGATTTTCCACCACGATTCTGACCTTAGGGAGTTTCAGTTCTCAAATTCTAATTTCTTCCATAGATATTTCTCTGAAACGGAAGATCGTCTGCCACGCATCCTCCTCAATCGACGATTCTGCTCTCGCTTCAAGACTTTGGCCTTCTCAACAAGATCAATAGTCCTTCATATCCCTCCTCGATCAGTGATCGAAACCTTTTCCGTGTCTTCGAACCTTTTACTCCTCTCTTTTCTTCTGGAGTTCTAGATATGGCATCGCATGTCGACCTTCACATCGACGACTCTCGTCGCTTTGAATTTCTGGACTTCGAAAATCTCAAATCTCAACTCTCGCTTTTCCCCAATGGATTTTATCCAAAATTAATAATCCATTGACACTTGTCCCTCTCGTATCAATGGTTACAATCCCTTCACGTCTTCGGACTTTGGATTTCTCAATCCTCAACTTTCACTTCCCCTCGACATATGTGGATTATTTTCGTGTGTTCTCTCGAATCAGACGGTTGATAGTTACTTCGGGTCTTTACCTGAAATTCATAGATTTATGCTACGTCCCCCTTAATCTGGTGGCTATGAATTACTTCAAGACTTTACCCGAAGTCCATAGATTTACACCACGTCTCTTCTAAATCAGACAGTCCAGATTCAATTCGAGTCTTCGAGCTTTGATAGTCCCAATTCTCAATTGAAACCCCAGTGTGATTCACCCGAATCTCACAATATATTAATGTGTGTCCTCTTCAAATCAACAGTCATTATCTACTTCGGGACTTCGGCCTTTAGAGATCTCAAATCTCAGTTTTCCTCACTCTTTGTTCCTCCTGGAGTCTGTGATCTGATGACATATGTCCTCCTACAGATTGACAGTTCCTGGATACTTCGGTTGTTCGGGCTTTGGCGAGTTCGAAATATTCTACTTCACGTTGTCCCGGAGTGCTTCCACCCAGAGTTCACGATCTGTCGCCACACGCCCTTCTGGATCTACGTTCCAGATTCTCTTTGGCTTTCAGGGCTTCGGAAGTTTGTCTTACTCCTCACTTGGAAACCTCTGAAGTAGTTTTCCCCGAAGTCTCTGATATATCGACACGTATCCCCTGTCGACCGACAGACAGGATCTACTTCGGCTTTCGGGAGTTTCAAGCTTCTATGCACTTGTTTCCTTCCGAAGTGAATTTACCCAAAATACACGATCTCCTGACACGTATCCCCCTGGTGATCAATGGTTGGGATTTACTTTGGTTGTTTGTCTTCCTCCTTGTCCACAAACCTCTGAAGTTGCGGATCTTACGCCACATGTCCTCCTTGACGATGGACAGTCCCAAATTACTTCGGGACTTCGAGACCTTGACAAGTCCACTCTCCTGCGCACACAAGGGTTAAGTCTCATGCACTTACTTTCGGATCCAACAGTTACTGGTCCTTCACACTAAGATCCAACAGATGGGATATGTTCATCTCCTATGTGCTTCCTTTGTTCACTGGACGTATGGTCCATGCACAACCGATCTGATGGTTGTTGTCCCTCCTCCTTCTGAGCTTTCAACTTCCTCTAGCTTAGAGGATTTTCTAAGTATTCAAAGGCCTCAACCTTTGTTCCTCCTATGATTCTATCTCTTGGACCTCATCTGCACCTCTGAAAAGTGCTTATCTCTTCTAATCATGATCTTCTTTAAGATCTCGATTTCCCATGCACTCCTTATGTTTCAAGGATCTCGTCAAACTTAGATCGAAGGTCCACGATGATCGATGGTTCACAGTAATTGTAGGGCCCCAACATGCATGCTCTTTGTCAGAGATATCAACCTCTACAATCTAGAAAGTGCTCGCTCAACTCTAGTCTGATCCTAGTCATTGATATTCCATCCCCAACGAGATCAACCACGTGGGTTGATTGCGGGCTGTGAACTAGCAGGTCTACTAAATTCACCTTTGCACTCTGCAATGATTCCCAACCATCAATTAAATCAAAGGGCTGGTGTTTAATTCGGTAACTCCAGTGATTATTTGAGTTGATCTGACGACCGGGATGGCCTCCCCTCCCATTAAACGGCTCCCATCCATCTCTGCTGTCAGATTCTTAAGTCATGGGTAGTTCTGGTAACTTGACTATCATCTACCTCCTAGATCTGATGGTCGGGACGGTTCTTGGGCATCCTCAGATCTAAGGTTCAGAGTTAAATTCAGGACTTCAGGGATTTTACCTCCCTTATGCCGAACTCGCGAAGTCTGAATGACTCCAAGGGTTAACTCCCACAGTCTTTCCCATATCCAACGATCACAACAGATTGTGGCTTCTTCCGAACAGATTTCGTCCGTTCGTCTTCCAAACAAGGGAACCTTCCCTTTCGATACTTCAGCATCACTACTCTTCCTGAGCTTTGTTAGCTCTAAAGAGCTTAAGAGCTTCGCGCTCTTTCTCTTGAACTTAACGCTTGGAAGAATCCTTTCGTGCACCCCTTACACTCATTCCTCAACTCTAGAACTTGAGTGGTTCTTGATCTTCACCTGCCTCGTAGAGAGCCTGTGCATATGTGCACTATCTCTCCTGAGCTTTAAGATACTCCCTCCTCCAAGGGACTTAGAATGACTAGGAGTGTCGACATGCGTACATGAAATTATGCCCAAGGTCGATGAACTCACAGTTCGTGGATCTAGTTTAAGCCACCACAGGGCGCAAGCATTTACGAATACAAAACATGTCCAACCCATACTTGCTTAAATACATAATTTAAACATGAATAAAGAAATACAGTATAACCATTAAGAAAACATACACATCCCTGGGTCCTTCATAGTATATCCCATTTCATTACATAATTACATCTTAATTTCATAGTGTTTGAGAATACTTATCTATTACAAGTTGCATCCAACCAACTGACTGTGGATGTGTGCCTTTCCACCCAACCATAGGCTCAGAGGAATTCATTATTAGCACTCTAGCCACCCCCGTGCCAAGCCATGATACCACTAGGGAATTTATGCTATCTCTTAGAGAAACTCTCTCTATCACAGTGACCCTGCGAGGTTTATTAGATGCTTCCTAGGCATCAAGCTCGCGTTCGGGTCCTTCAGGCCATGTTCTCTGCACTTCCTTTGGGTTCACACATCTCCCTTATGAGCTAGTGCTCTCCTCCCATGTCTCCTCTCTTGTTGTGTCTTTGTATGTATCTTACCTTCCCTCCTCTAGAAGGTTTTTAGACTTGTCATGTTCCTTCTGTCAGAAGGAATCTCGAGTTTGTAGGTCTTTGTGGTACTTTGAGCTGACATCCTGTAGCTAGACCATGTTTCCATTCATGGGGGTGGTTGATGATTCAACCACTGGTCCTTTCTTCATTAACTAATTTATTTCCTCTAGATATACCATGGCTCGTACTTCAAGGCTTCACCCCCCAACATTCAATTATGGGCAGTTTAACAATAATACATTTACATTGTCCTCATGCCTTAGCATGGTAATCTTATTTTATAATTAATTACAAGTTGGGGGAAATAGGGGTGTTACAATGACCAACTTGTCCCAACATAATATCACAAGATATGTGCTTGTACCATACCATGTACCAAACATGTACACATGTTCCAACATACTATCACAAGATATGTTCTTGTACCATACCATGTACCAAACATGTACCATGCATATTAGCACCTGTAATATACCATCTGTCAACCAAGCACATCAACCATGTACCACTTCATCAATGATATGACCATATCATGCCATACACCATGTACCATAATATATGCTAAACAAGTAATACCAATGGTGTACCTCAACCAAGTACCATCATCACCAAGAGATGTATCCTATCCATGTGCCACCATATTACCAAGTGTATACCTTAATAATGTGTCAATATCAATGGTAGACCTCTAACACAACAACTAATTGTCCAACAATATAGTCCACATCTCTAGGGATTCCAGACTTCTCCAAGGGTTGAAATCAAACTCTAAAACCACTCTCCAAGGGTTGACATCAATGTCAACCAACTGTCCAACATAAATCACTATTTTTTGCTGTTTAAAATCCATTTCTAAATGCAGAAATGGATTCAGCATGCTAAAAAATCCATGGGGCACTCGGATTATATAGAAATAATCACTTAAATATGCAGATCTAACAATTTTTCACTAGATTTCCGACAAAGGTCACCAGAAAAAAAAATCATTTCGTAGAACGTTTAGACTACGACAATATTTACTTTTTTTGTAAATAAAAAGAGTAGAACCTTATATTATATCATGAGTGTACAGTTGTGAATCATTTGGCAGCCACCTTTCCTGCCATAGAAGGGAAACAAGAATAGGTGGCTCCAAGCAATGATAGATCTATCATGGCTGTGAAGATGATTACAAAATTGTACAAAAATACTGAAAGTATCTACTGGAACTTCTTTCCATCTCGCTAACCTAAGGCTAGCTTCAAACAGAGCCACCATTGCTATACAATTGTAAGAAAGATTTAAAACTATAATTGACAAAAAACAATGTCTGGGGTAGGCCGCGTTAATCCATGGGGGAACCTGGGTGTCCATTAGAAGTGAAGGCTGGGACAAACTTCTGCTTGTAGGTGGGGAAACTTGCTGACTTTGGAGCGTCTGAGAAGGCTTCAAATAGGAGTTCCAATCATTGATTGATGATCCTTTTCTCGTGCGCTTGCTCGTCCTATCGCTGCCTGATATCAAAAAGGAGTTCAAGGTAATCCTTTGCTAGATATTGGATGTTCTCCCCTTCATCTAAAACTTGCCATCTGGGAGGGATTTCCTCCTCAACAATGCAGCCACCTTCCCAACGATGAGGCTAGAAATCAAGGATAGAGGGACTTGGGAGGCAAGTCCCTGAGGGCATCCCTATCTTGTTCCCCAGGCTTGGGCCTAGTTGCGCAGTAGAAGGTTGCCCTGCATGTTGTAGTGGAGGCGGTGTCTCCCCTTTATCCAAGTTGTGGCCTTGAGGTATCTCTTCCCTTGAAGAGAAGGTCAGGGGATGAAGTGGCAGCGGTGGAGAATGCACAGTGGGGGACAGGGTCTCCTCCTTTGGTATGCGCAAGGAGGTTTGGGTCTGGAGAGGCGAATCCTCCAATTTTGGGGTACGCAAGGTGGACTGAGAGAATCTAGTGTGTTTGCAAGGGCAGCCAAAATGGGCAATGAGAGCTCTCTGGGATGAAGTGAGTCGATTATCACAAGTATAGGAATAAGACAGTTTCAATATTTTTAGAGCTCAAATTCAAGTAGCTATCAGATACTAGATAACATATTTGCTACACACTGAAATAAACATTCAATATTGTTTTGCTGGTATGTTTCATAAAAACACTTAATAACTGATGACTCTAAAAAACATAACAATTAATCAAAGACATGGAGAGTATTTGCTTCATCCCGACCAATATATGAATGAAGATAATGTTGTTGCTTGATGTCCACCAGTTCTTTTAGTTGTTGAAACATCCCTTCTTCCTCAAACCCAACTTGAGGAGAGGTAACCAAAGCCTTGTTATTCGAGGATGTATAGACGGAATAATTCCACATATTGAATACCTAATTTTGCAACATATTGCATTCAACTTCCAAAATGCCATTCCTTTGTTTTTGTTGAACTGGTAAATTCATTAAGATGCATGTTGAGAGACGTAGAGAAGTTCATTTTCGTGCACTTCAAATGTGACTGAAAACAAGGACGTCTTGTTGGACTGAATATACTATTCATATCTTCACAAATCCCTCTTGATCTCCAATCTGTCTTTGGGTTCCATGTTTGTGCTCCATGCACCAAACCAAACTAAAAAACAAACCAGACTTAGTGTACCAGGATCGAAACGTAGGCCTCATTTCCATAAAGATAATGGTACTTCCCCTTTGCATGACTTACAACCAGAACAAAGCCCTTGTGCCAAAAGTTTCTCACCAAGTGCCCAAAAAAGAGCAAACCTCNNAACAAGACCCAAAAAAGACGGTTGAAACAACTTTTCCAAAAACCACCTCAAATTGCCAAAGGGACCAAAGAACCAAAGAACCAAAACCAAAACAAAAAATCCAAGCCACTTCTCAAAATTGAAATCATACAACCAAGATCCCAAACAAACCACCCTGTTACAAGAAAATTGTTTACCAATACCCCTGACACCTGAAGGTCCCAACCGCTTTCGTTTCCATATCCTTGCCTCCCGCATTCCATTATCCCAAAGAGCCAACAGATCTTCATACTCACGCATTCAATAGCCAGAGACAAAAGCAGGTCTTGCATGTGAGAGAAGCTCGGTGTTGTCCTCGATTCTCTAATCCCAAAATAAAGGACTTGATAAATCCGATATGGAGCTCATGAATGTGGTTAATGTTGAATTATGTGTCAATAAATCCAATACCTTGGGGGATGTTGCTCGAATAATGCACCCAATTTTTTCAAGTTCGCTTAAGGGTAATTCAATGGTCTTCTTAGCCATTAAATCTGCCTCTGCATTGATTTCTCTCTTCACATGAATAAATGAATTGTCTATTGAAGTTGTCTCTTGAACATTGATCTGTGACTGTAGAGTTTTCTATCCCCAAGGATGATTTCCCAAGCATCAATAGAGTTTATTATCCCCAAGAACGATTTTGATCTAGGTGGATATCAATGGCCACCCACCTATTCCATTGGCTCAAAGCACAATTTTTCATTTTGACAAATTTTCTACACTTTTTCGGGTCATGAACTTCCGAGGTCGTTTTGAGGCCATAAACAATGCTTGTTGGGAACGACAACACTCAAATGATAGTTTAAGGCATCATCTAGGCCGACCAAAATGTGTGCTTCTCAGCTAGAACTTTCCAACATGCTATCGAACACATCAAACAAATATCGTATGCAAAAGTTACGACCCCGAGAAGTTGGCATACCAACTAATCCCATAGGGGCCCACAAGCCTTTTGGCATTTCATCTCCTATGGTTAGGTTATTGGATGATTAATATTTCTTGATTGCTTTTTTATGATAAAAAAACCTTTCAACCTCATTGTAATTCACTCTAGTGAATCCACGTAGCCATCACATCTCTTCTCAGAGATAAGCTACCACTATTCGAGCGAGTTTGTTTCATTCTGCATTGTTACAGTTCAACACATTTAATTTACTAATAGAAGTCAAGTTTCACTGTATCTTTCTTCTTTTGTTATAAATATGTATTTCATTTCGTTCCATTTATAAATCTAGATCAATGGTATCAGAGCGACCTGTTGTTTATCTGTTTCTCTATGCATGTCCCCAACGAGGTCAAGGTATAAGGAGTTGGAACTCAAACTATTTGAGCCTTTGCAAGACCGTTCTCATCGATCTTGATGGCCTCCCATAGCGTAAGAAAAGAGAGACAATGGAGCAAGATATCATATTAAATTGTTGCTCAAGGAAGCCCTCGCGCGACAAAGGAATGAGATGATGGATAATTTTGCCCAGATCCTTCAACCACTACCAACAACCGACGCATCTTCATCAAGTGACCACTTTGGAGGCACCGCCCCCTTCAAGGTACAAGTTAATTTTGATATTTTTTTATTTGAAGGTCAGATAGATGCATTTTCTCTAGATAAATGGTTGAATATGCTCAAAGGGTATTTTTTATCCATAATTTTTTCGATAGAGAGAAGATCGCCTTTGCGCTCTCTAAGGTTGTCCCCCGTGTCAATGATTGGTGGGATACTTACTATGAACAAAGGGCCACGAAGGAATCCACATTGTTTTCAGGTGTACCCACTTGGGGTTATTTCAGGGATGGTATTAAAGAGCAATATTACCCTATTAGAAGCTACAATGACCAATATACTAGATGGACCACGATGCGGTAGGAAATAGACCAAACAATGCCAGAGTTCACAAATGTCCTCCATACGTTGCACACCAACCTGGTATTAAAGACTGAACGACACTTGGTGCTCAAGTACCATAGAAATCTGCATCGATACATCCAGACATAAATGAAGTTTCTAGTCTCGTCACTAGGCACAACTTATTGGTATGTTGTCAAAATAGAGAAGAAATTTAAACAGAAGAAATGAGAGTTTGGATCTGTGAATTCCTCAGAACAGAAGCAGGGCAAAGGTATCCCCAACTTGCAGAACAAAGGACAGAGCAAGGATGGACTACTGCAGGACAACCATTCCAAGCCTCCAACAAAGAAAGGTAATGGGGAAGATGAAGAACAACACTGGAAAGTGGTGTGAATTCCATGAAAGTCCCTGACATAACAACGATGAATGTCGCTTGAAGCAGTTATTGGTCGTCCAGCTGAAAGCCTCAAAGTCATATGCGGGTTCCGAATTAGAATTAGAACTAGAAAATGGGAAGCAGATCATTGATGAGGAAACCATTTCCATTGTCGCTACCACTAAGGTCCATCCAAGTGAACCCGAAGAACCGGAGGAAGGTGAGTGTATTTTACACTCGCAGATGTGGGTGAAGGGTGATCTGTTGCGCTTCATTGTCGATAGAAGAAGTCAAAATAACCTCATCTCAGCATAGGTCACCAAGTGGTTGGACCTATCGACAACACCACATCCACAAACTTACACCATCGGGTGGCTTCGCTAAGGAAGATATCTCTGCGTCAACCAACAATGTCGTCTGCCCTACGACATCAAGCCCTTCAAGGATGAGATATTGTGTGATATTGTCCCCCTTGAATTTTGTGATGTTATTTTTGGCCAACCTTACTTGTAGAAATGCCATGTTGTATATGAGTCTATACCTCACAGTGTTATTATTACTTTCAGCAGACAATTATACAAGATACCAGAGGTAGATCCGCCTTCCGTCATTTCCTTGATCTTTGTTAAGCAATGTAGGAAGGTCATCTCCCAGAATGGGAAATTCGTCTTCTTTATGATTCGTTCTCAAAGTGAATAGAAGGTCGTGACCACATCCATGGCCTCTACACAGGGCTTATTCACGTAGTAGAAGTAGGTGGACAAGGTAGTGGAGGAATACAAAGACATATTCTCCTCACCCATTGGGGTACCTCTGCACTTCCAGGTCAAGCATTCAATTGATCGGATCCCTGGTGCACCTCTACCCAATGGGCTAGTCTATCGTTGCTCTTTTATGGAAAATGATGAAATCAAATGCCAAATACAAGAGTTTCTCCAAAAGGGGCACATCCGACCAAACTCCTCACCCTACGGAAGCCCAATTGTACTCGTGTAGAAGAAACACTGGACCTGGACAAAATTACAATCAGGAACCGGTTCCCAATTCCCCAAATTGACGACATTTTTCACCATCTCAAGGGATTCAAGTACTTTAGTAAGATTGACTTGAACTCCGGCTACCACCAGGTTCTAATATGGAAGACTTCTTTCAAGTCCAAAGAAGGTCTTTTTGAATGGTTGGTCATACCCCTTGGTTTGATGAATGCTCTGACCACTTTCATGAGGTTTGTTATCACTCCAAGAGTCTTTCCCTGACTGTAAAGGGAATGAGCTTGGTAACTTAAAAATGAGTTGAATAATTTATAGGTGGATCAAGTTGGATGACCTGATAATGCTCTCATTCACTCAAAAACATATGAACTCACTCTAACAAAAAATTCCTTCAACTCTAACTGCTCAGAAAGTAAATCAAGATATGAAATATGGAGGATGACCTGATAACGCTCTCATTCACTCAAAAACATATGAACTCACTCTAACAAAAAATTCCTTCAACTCTAACTGCTCAGAAAGTAAATCAAGATATGAAATATGGAGGATGTTCACTGTATCAGTAGAAACACACACACATAACTATACTTGTGGATGATCAATCACAACAAGGCAGATTTCACTTATAAGCTTAGTCTATCAATGAAGATATGAGATGACAGTCATCTGTCATTAGATACACATAATAATATGCACAAGAATTTACTCATAAGCAAAGAAATGAAAATGGAAGTCTGAACAAGATAAAATAAAATAAGCTTTTGTTTCAATATGAATTCATAAAGTCTTAAATACAAGAAAATGTAGCTTCAAGTCCCCAAAGTCGAACCACAGCCCTCATGACTATTTTTCCTCCCCTGTCTCTCCTTGAATGCATAGACTAAATAGCCTTTACATAACTATTACAGATCCCAAGAAAGTGGATCTCAACCTACATGTCAAAAATAAATTAATCTAATTACAACAAAAAAGGAGGAGATCTTATCTTTAAGAGATAAGAATCCTTATCAACAATTGAGTTTTCAACTACCACTAGAGCCATTTGGGATAAGATAAAGGCCTTCTCTATTTATCTTTACCACTTGGAGCATGATTCATCATATAAAAATCTAGAAGAAGTCAAATTGACCAAAATTCTGCCACCTGTTGATCTTCTGTACATTACAGGGATTTCAGTAGCTAATGCAACCTGAACAGAGAAACCTTAGTTGCCAAAAATATTGGGATGAGATTTTTCATAATTAGTGATATGTTCATCAAGATCAATCATGTTCCCTTTTATAACTTGAGTCAGCACATTGTTCCTTTTCTGCAATTTCTGTTTTGCTTCCTTCACCTTCAATTTGTAGAGGATTTCGAGAATCCATGGCCTTCCAATCCACATGCAATTTTTTCAATGGTGATCAGTCCTCGGGCCTCTGCATCATCGATCATACTATTCGGATTTCCAAGGAAAGTTTACGAGCATCCTCGTGTGCTTCAGGAAGATGGTCATTTATTTGTGTGGTGACGATTTGGATTAATGTATCTAAGCCATAATCTTTGATCCCCTCGACACCCAACCTATGAATACTCCTACATATACACATATACACCTTGGCTTGAATACATGGATTCTTGTGCTTGACATAGAGTTCCAACCTCTGTAGTAAAATATTAGGAGAAATACATGTAGTCGTCATAATCAATGCTTTCTCAGCAACTACCTTTGCAAATCGAGCAAAAGAACCCAATTCCATAAACACACTCTTATTATTCTGGTTGGATCTAAGAGATGACAAGTCAAGATCACAATCATTGTGACTGCCTTCAAAACTGATGTTGAATATCGACCTTTAAAGACTTAACCCGAGATCTGTTGATTTGGGATGAAAAACATTCTGACAGTGGCTAGGAGTGCACTTCAAATAGGCACCTTGTTGATGACAACTATTGTAAGGCAATGGATTCCATAAACACCTACAAACTCTGCAAGCAACTAGATGCCCTAAGTCGACATCTTCACATTTGAAAACATTTGGTAGCTGGTTTGCAAATGATTGACACCTGCGTTCTATGTAGTTAAAATCTGTGTTTTAAATTTTTATCAATAGGCATAATCCCATATGAATCGGACAACTACACTTTATAGTGTTTTATATACGCCAAGGCTCCGATGACCATTTGATGAGTTGAATGAGACGAGGTCTCATGGGCTTGGCACTAAGCACTGGGCTTTGGTGGCTGTTGTATAAATTTATGTTGTGACATGTGGACTCGAGCTTTGGCTTTGATATGACTTGGGCCTGTGGGCCCCCAAAAATTTTGGTCATTTCTATAAAGGCCTATTTTGGCTTAAAAAGGATCCATATGCATATTTTGTAAACCTTGGCACATATTTAGATTTAGAATTAGGATCGTATATAGTGTGACATAGGGTTAATCTCTTGGGAAACATTTCTTATTTGCAGGTCAAGAGGGCGAAGCCAGAGAATTTCGATTGAAGCTGGTCAAGACTAGATAAGAAATTTGGAGGTCGTGACATAGGCAAAAGCTTCAAAATTTGATAATTTAGCACGAATATGTTAAATACGTTTTCAAAAATATAATGGTAACTTTGAGAGCTAACATCTGGCTCCAGCTAGGATGGAGACCTCCCTGCAAGGCTCCAAGAACCTAGTAGTTCCAGTTTCCTTGTCCATTGGGATATGGAGTCATATGGCATGTGCAACCAATCTTTGTACACCTTCAAAAACTGCCATTATTCTAGCACAGTGATTGTTACTTCTACTGCAAACTGGAAGAAAATAAATGCTCGAGAAAAGAGCTTATTTCCTGCACTACCCTACTCTAACCAGATCTGTAATTTGATTAAGTAAAGGTTGACTTCCATAACAACCATTCAAGCAACTTTAAAACTGAGATGATCTTATCTCTATCACTGATTAATATATGATATCTGAAATGTAACAACAATGATAAGAACTCTTTGATGAAACAATACTCACCCAGAAATGTTGATGAGTTAAAGAAATCTGAAATCTTCGGGTGATCTGAAATGTATAACTCCATCAAGGTTGTGACCGAGTCTTTGAAACCAAGATCAGAAACACGTTGATCCATGGAAAACACCTACTCAACCATGACTACTTCTCTTCTAGAAGACTGATGACCCTCTAATTCTATTGTGATAAGATCTTGATCATCAATCACTACAACTTCCTCTTTAGAATATTTCTCAGAGGATAATGATAAAACCATGTTTAAATCATAAGGATTATGATCAGCTAGAAACATGCATTTGTCAATGCAATCATCAACTATTTCATTTTCAAGAATTTGACATGCATACCTGTCCATTGAAACATCTGCAAACACTGAAGAATCTGATTCATAATCTGAAATAAAATCACCTTCTTGTTGTTGTTCCAAATATGCTTCACATTCATTACCTTCTTGCTCAAAATATGAACCATACTGACATTATGCTTGCTCTTGTGCATGCAGATTTTCAAAGTAAACTTGCTCCCGGATCCTCCTAGAAGCACGGATGGTCTCCTCAATCTCTTGAGCATCTTCAAACAAGCTTCTTAAGGATGAGTACTTCCTTTCTAATAGGAGAAGAACGAGTTTTGAATGTTGCGCCATAACATAGTATACCATGGCAGTGATCTCAATAGGCCATATTTTCAAGGGCATGCTATGACAACTGATGTAGAACCTTCTATTGAAGATAGACAAAACTTCGTCTTCACCTCTCCTCAAAGCATAAAAATTAGCGAGGTGTAAATCAAAATATTTTTTCTCACCCCAATACTTTGAAAAAGCATTTGACAACTCGATCCTAGAGCCAATTGAATCAGCCCTCAAATTCTTAAGCCATTCAAAATCATCTCTAAATAAAGATTTGGAAAACAATCTCATAATAACATCATCATGAATAATATAGAATTGATCAAGAAAGTTCTCGAAGGATTCCAAGTTCCTCTCACGTAAAACATGATCCTCTCCAGAAAACCGGGGAAGGTACTCAAAGAAATCAAGAGGATAAGGGTTAAGGCAATATGGCAACTTCAAAGGTTTAAACAACTTATGTCTTATTTTAGTTTGAAAAGCAGTGGGTTGATCATGAGGATAAACAACTTGATTGGAAGGCTCAATAATAAAAGTAGAAGGTGATGATATATGGATAGGTTTTGAAACAGCTTCAATCTTCTCGAGGTTACATGGTTGATTAGATTCAAGAGAGATTTGAATACAATGATCATCTTTATGAAATGGTTGAGGTAAATATACTGAATTAACCTCTATAATACAAGCAGTATGCAGATCTTCTTCTTCTAAATATGGATATATAAAAGAAGGTTGATGATCATCTGAATATATGAAACATAATATGATTATTTTGATAGGTGAAGGGAAAAGAAAGAATGAGTTGATAAAGAACAACAACAATTCATGAAGAAGACTCATAAACTGATACCTGGATTTACAATTCAGTCCCTTCATATTTCCATCAAATGGATCCTCCCCAGTGGATTCTTTAATCGTGGAGTCGCTAGGCAGATTGTTACAGTCAATTCTGTGTCCTTCCTTTGTCTGCCATCAAAAGTAGGATCTGTGTCGTTCTCCCTGGGAAACTATCTCACTTTCGTTCCCCAGAAACGACACCAATTTGTTATCACTCCAAGAGTCTTTCCCTGACTGTAAAGGGAATGAGCTTGGTAACTTTAAAATGAGTTGAATAATGTATAGGTGGATCAAGTTGGATGACCTGATAACGCTCTCATTCACTCAAAAACATATGAACTCACTCTAACAAAAAAGGCCTTCAACTCTAACTGCTTAGAAAGTAAATCAAGATATGAAATATGGAGGATGCTCATTGTATCAGTAGAAACACACACACATAATGTACATGTGGATGACCAATCATAACAAGGAATATTTCACTTATAAGCTTAGTCTATCAATGAAGAGATGAGATGACAGTCATATGTCATTAGATAAACATAATAATATGCACAAGCATTTACTCATAAGAAAATAAATGAAAATGGAAGTCTGAACAAGATAAAATGAAAGAAGCTTTTGTTTCAATATGAATTCATAAAGTCTTCAATACAAGAAAATGTAGCTTCAAGTCCCCAAAGTCAAACCACATCCCACGGGATTTTTTTTCCTCCCCTATCTCTCCTCAAATGCATAAACTAAATAGCCTTTACATAACTATTATAGATCCCAAGAAAGTGGATCTCAACCTACATGTCAAAAATAAATTAATCTAATTACAACAAAAAAGGAGGAGATCCTATCTTTAAGGGATAAGAATCCTTATCAACAATTGAGTTTTCAACTACCACTAGAGCCACTTGGGAGAAGATAAAGGCCTTCTCGATTTATCTTTACCACCTGGAGCATGATTCATCATATAAAAAACTAGAAGAAGTCAAATTGACCAAAATTATGCCACCTGCAAATCTTTTGTACATTACAGGGATTTCGGCAACTAATGTGACCTGAACAGAGCAACCTTAGCTACCGAGAATCTGGGGATGAGATTTTTCATAATCAATGATCTGTTCATCAAGATCAATCATGTGCCCTTTTATAACTTGAGTCAGCACATTGTTCCTTTTCTGCAATTTCTGATTTTCTTCCTTCACCTTCAATTTGCACAGGCTTTCGAGAATCCATGGCCTTCCAATCCACAGGCAATTTGTTCAGTAGTGATTAGTCCTTAGGCTTCTGCATCATCGATCATGCTATTCGAAGTTCCAAGGAAAGTTTGCGAGTAGCCTCGCATGCTTCAGGAAGATGGTCATTTAGTTGTGTGGCGACTATTTGGATTAATACATCTAAGCCGTAATCTTTGATCCCCTCAATACCCAGCCTATGAATACTCTTTCATGTACAGATAGACACCTTGGCTCGAATACGTGGATTCTTGTGCTTGACATAGAGTCCCAACCTCTGTAGTAATATATTAGGAGAAATACATGTAGTCGTCATAATCAATGCTTTCTCAACAACTACTTTTGCAAATCGAGAAAAAGAACCCAATTCCATAAACACACTCTTATTATTCTGGTTGGATCTGAGAGCTAACAAGCAAGATCACAATCATTGTGACTGTCTTCAAAACTAATGTTGAATATCGACCTTTAAAGACTTAACCCGAGATCTGTTCATTTGGGATGAAAAACATTCTGACAGTGGCGAGGAGTGCACTTCAAACAGGCACCTTGCCGATGACAATTGTTGTAAGGCAACGGATTCCATAAACACCTGCAAACTGTGAAAGAAACTAGATGCCCTAAATCGACATCTGCACATTTGAAAACACTTGGCAGCTAGTTTGCAAATGATTGACACCTGCATTTTGTGTAGTTAAAATCTGTGTTTTAAATTTTTATCAATAGGCATAATCCCATATGAATCGGGCAACTACACTTTATAGTGTTTTATATACACCAAGGCTCTAATTACCATTCGATGAGTTGAATGAGACAAGGCCTCATGGGCTTGGTGCTAAGTGTTGGGCTTTGGTGGTTGTTGCATAGATTTATGTTGTGACATGTGGACTCGAGCTTTGGATTTGATATGACTTGGGCTTGTGTGCCCCCCAAAATTTTGGTCATTTCTATAAAGGCCTAATTTGGCTTAAAAAGGCTCCATAGGATCGTATAGTGTGACCTAGGGTTAATCTCTTGGGAAACATTTCTTATTTGTAGGTCAAGAGGGCGAAGCCAAAGAATTTCGATTGAAGCTGGTCAAGACTAGATAAGAAATTTGGAGGTCATGACATAGGCAAAAGCTTCAAATTTTGTCAATTTAGCACGAACATGTTAAAGACGTTTTCAAAATATAATGGTAACTTTGAAGCTAGCAAGGTTGATGGATGATATATTGCAGCCTTTCCCCAATTCTTTGGTGGTGGTATATCTTAATGATATCCTAATCTTTAGCAAGAGTTGGGTGGAACACTTGTAGCATATTCAACATGTCCTTCACACTCTGCGACAACAAAAGTTATATGCTAACTTGGAAAAATGTTCATTCGGCATGAACATGGTCCAATACCTAGGCTACATTTTTGATGAGCATGGTGTGCATGTGGATCCAGTCAAAATCTTGTTCATTCAGGACTGGCCAATCCTGACCACACTAACTAATCTCTGATGTTTCTTGGGACTTTCCAATTTCTATCGCAGGTTCATGTTAGGATTCTCCCATATCGCATGGGCCCTCAGCCAAGTGACCAAGGGTGGTGGAAAAATAAAGTTTGTGTGGGGACAGTTGCAACAAAAATCGTTCGATGATCTGAAACATCGTTTGTGCTCAACCATGGTGCTCTCATTAATCGATTTGCAACAACATTTTGAGAATGAGACATATGCCTCAGATCATGTCGTGGACATATTTCTCACTCAACATGGTCATCCAATGGCTTATCATAGTGAGACATTATCAAATGTCGTCCATAGGTACCCCACTTATGACAAAGAAATGTATTCCAATGTATAAGTCTGTTGCCAATGGAAGAATTACATTCTCAGGAAGGAGACAATCATCCACATTGATCACAAGCCTAAGTAGTTCATGCAAACACAAGGCAAATTGCAAAACGACCGCCATCAAAACTAGTCTATATACTTGCAACACTTTCATCTCAAATTTCCCTAGCATTGCCTTGATGATTATGAAATTGTTTAAGACAATAAAAGACTTGACCATGATTTCCTTAGTTAAGAGGAGACCTTGCAATAGGACATGCTTCTACCGATGGTTTGATGCTATCCCAATTCCCATACATAGGATGCTACTTTTTTTCCTTCAGTCAAAGAGGATCCGTGTACTTACCACCCCTAATAAATTAAGTAATATTAAATTATATTTCTACTATAGATTGAAATATCAGCAAAATAATTCAATAATAATAAACTATCATTATAAATTAAAATATCACAAAATAATTCAATAATAGTAAATTATTTGTTATTACTAATGAATTCCAAAAACCCTAGACATCCAAAAACCTAACCCTAGAAGGTGAAACGCCAAAAGTCATGTGGGCCCCTATGGTAAGTTGGTACCTCAACTTCTTGGGGTCGTAACTTTTGCATACCAACTCCGTTTTAGGTGCGTGATAGCCCGTTGGAAAGGTCTTTCAGAGGACTACACATTATGTTGTCAAACTCTGACTCCATCTATAGTTTGACTATGGCGAGCCAAAAAAAACAATGTTTAGGGCCCCAAAACGACCCTGGAAGTAGAACAAGATGTGCTAACATGAAAACATACAAAATAATCAGTTAGATTAGGTGAGAGGCCACCAGTATCCACCTGGAGAATGTGTGGGGCTTCAGAAAACCCCAAAAGTGTAGAACCCATAATTAAAAATAAGTATAGAAGATCGTGTTGAACAAAAACAGACAAGAGGAGCCAGTGGAATAGGTGGGTGGCCACCAATATCCACCTAGATCAATCCTCCCCCCTTATGAAGCAATGGTCTCCATTGCATTGAGTTCCCCCATTAGGTGACGAAAAATTTATTGGATTTGTCCCCCGGTGAGCCACTTGCCTTGGTGTAGGAGTTTCCCTACCTTGACAACCCGATAAAGTTGGATCCTCTACTGGCGAGTGCCCTTGACCTATGTGTCCATTATCTAATCAGTGGATGTTTGTTCCATGCAGTCAGGGTTGAGATCTGTTGGTGTCAATGGTTTTGTGATCTCTGAGGTGTCCAATAATGGTGGAAAATATGGTCGAAGGAGGTCCACATTGAACATTGGATGTAGGCCAAGGAAGGGTGGAGTGTTGAGCTCAAAAACATTGCTACCCACAGCCTTGGTGATAGTGTAAGGCCCATAGCGAAGTGGGAGGGGATTTTGATGGGGCCCTATGAGACGCTCCTTCTGCAAATGTAACCATACTTTGTCACCAACCTAAAACTGGTGTGGTAACCTGTGTTGATCATGGTGTTTCTTGTACTTAGCATTGGAATTCTGCAAAATCTCTTGGACCTATTGGTGGATGTGTTGAATCTGCTCAACAAATCTGATGGCTTTGTCGATCACAGACTGATCATGGGAAGAGTTTGTCTGTGCGGTGGCAAGAGGAAGTGCAACATCAATGGGTCCCAAGGTTCGGAATCCCATACCCACCTGAAATGGGCTATGGTCGGTGTAGATATGAAGAGCCATGTTGTAGTTGTGTTGAACATAGGAGAGACTTTCGTCCCATGTACATGGATGCTTAGAATTGTACATGCGTAGGATGTGCACAATCATTTGATTGATGAACTATGTTTGGTCATCGGTTTGGGGGTGGAAAGAAGTGGATTTGGTGATCTTGGTGTCCAACAATGACCATAGACTTGACCAAAATGTGTTGAGGAACCTGTTGTCCTGGTTGGAGATGATAGTCTAAGGTATTCAAAAGTGGACCCACACTTGTTCGAACAAGAGCTTGGAAGTATCTTTCGCTGTGATATTCTTCTTGTACACTGTGAGGATGGCCTTCTTTGAAAACAATCAACAACCACAAATACATAGTCATTTCCTTGCTTGGTGGACGACAGGCCAGACATGTAATCCATTGAGATGGATTCCCAAGGCTTCTCGAGAATAGGAAGAGGGGTGTATAAGCCTTGCTTCTTGATGGTTGGCTTGACAATGGCACATGAAATGCAAGCTCTGATATACTTACTGACGTCCTGTCGATTTTTTGGCCAATAAAAGAGTTTATTAAGAACGACCACAGTTTTCTCCATGCCAAAATGTCCTGCCACCCGACTGTAGTGGGCTTCTCAAATCATATTTGCACGCTCACTTGTAGAAACACAGAGATGGCCCAGGTGGAATAAGTGTCCATCATGAATGTGAAAATCGGTGACACTCATGCCTGTACCCAAGGGCTGATAGGTGGTGGCGAAGTTTGGATCTTGCTGATAAAGTTGGGGCTACTCAGATGCTTCATGTCCATAGGGATGGAGCACAGTGGTGAGTGCGGCCACAGGAGGCCGACTGAGGCATTCAACGACATGATTTGAGATACCAGTCTTATACTTGATGTTGAGATGGAACTGTTGCAGGTAGGTGGACCACTTCAGATGGTATTCATTGTGTAATTTCCCCTATGTTTGTATGAACTGCAGAGGCTTGTGACCAGTGTGTATGATCGTCTCTTTTCCCAGAATTTAATGTTTCCATTGACGACGGGCTTGTACAATGGAATACATTTCCTTTTCATAGGTGGGGTATTTCCTAATAGTATCTGAGAGTGTCTCACTATGGTATGCCACCGGATGAACATGTTGAGTGAGAACTGTGCCCACAGAATAGTTAGATGCATCAGTCTCAATCTCGAATGGTTGTTTCAGATCAGGAAAGGAGAGTACTGGAGTTGAGCACAAGCGATGCTTCAAATAATCAAATGCTCGTTGTTGTTCCTTCCCCCACACGAACTTGGCCCTACCACCACCCTTGGTCACCTGGTTGAGGGCCCATGCAATATGGGAGAATCCCAACACAAACCCTCGGTATAACTTGGCTAGTCCCAAGAAGCTCTG
>JASDQU011402642.1:54990-70906 GCA_032191745.1 Picea mariana | reverse complement strand
GGACACTTATGGCGATGATGAGAAAGGAACGTAAGGCTACAAGGTAGCTTCTATCCAGAGCGATGCAGTGCGCCTCACTTGTCAACTGATCGCAAGAAAGTTAGTACAAAAGAACCAACCCACCCAAGCCACTAGTTTTGTAGTCGACCTCACAGGGAAGTGCAGGGAGGGCCTACAAATGAAATGGGCACAGTACCTGGTGAACCAATTAGAACTTGACTGCAGAGAAGCCCAAGATCAAGGGTACGAATTCCACTTCAGCTGGCTATTGATCCTGATTGCTTTCATCACCTGGGAGATGTTAGAAGGTGCGACCTTCCTGGACATCGAGCCCTTTGAGCCATTGGCTACGAAGTTCAGCACATTGTGGTATTCAAGCGACATGAATAAACAGTGACAGTCCAATGCTGTATTTCATGCATACTACAACTAGTTGAAGGCATCCATACAGTCCACACCTCGCATAACTTTGAGTACTTTACACAAGTTTCAACCTTTGATGAAGTTCAATATGGACCGTCATTTCATTTATATTACAGTGTGTGCTGACTAGAACAAGCAACAACTTCAATGTTACTATAAGCTAATGGAGGAGGACTTGGAGGACATCACCAAGGACTAGTTGGAAGACCTCCTCATTCCAGCAGACCTTGCGGAGATATTCGATATAGACAGTCCAGAAACTGCATAGGATACACCTAGGTTGAGCAAGACAAAGAAGACCGAAGATGTCCATGATTTAGACAACGCATCCGTGAAGACCGATTCCATCTCACCCGAGCAAGGAGGTGATGATGAAGAGTTGAATGACACAGAGGTCGAGCAGTAGCAGGGTGACGAGTCTGATCCCCTGAAAAGGAGGAAAGGTTCATCTCTGAAACCTTCCTCCTGGAAGAAATCGAAGGCCACTATGACGAAGATGCAGACCGTCCTCACCTTTGACGATTTCAAATTCCTCGTATCAGCCCTGAATGATGCTTCGTTGGAGAGCCAGAAGTGGGAGATGAGCCAGCTCAACTCCATCGAATAGTTGATACAGTCGAAGCTCATCTTCGATGACCACAAGCCACCCAGGATTTGGTACAAGTACAGGGAGTACATGTAGAATGGCGTCGAGCTGTCAAACAGGAAAAGAACACTCTCCAAGCGAAGTTCGATGAAGACAAGGCACAACTGCAGCAAGCCAAGGAACAGTTTCTCATCGAGCAACTCGAAGTGAAGGAAACGGTCAACAAAGCACTTTGCTCTGTGACTGTCATAGAAGTAAAGGAAGAGGATCAAGTCATGAAGCAAGTAGCGCAACTTGAAGAAGTGATCTAGCAGCTCCAGCATCACATAGAATATTTAGAGCTACGCAATGTACCAGAGACTCCACGGGAGGTAAGAAACCAGCGAGAAGCCACTGGCCGTAGCACAGTTGATAGACTGAAGGCCCTTACCTTAGAATGCAAGAAGTTTGCTGATCGTAGTGCCCAGACATATGAGAAACTTACCAAGAACCCAGAGTTGCAGGCAATGGAGTCACAACTCCAAGAAGTGAAGAAACACGCAGAAACACTACAGGCATAGTTGAAGTCTCTGTTAGCTCTGGAGATAATGAAGAGATCTCAAGAGCAGCGAACCACCCAACAACAAATCAATAATATCCAGAGCAGAGTTATGGAGATAACTTAGAAACTCCAACCGGTACAAGATAAGGCCTATTAGTTGTTTACAGAGATGGAAGGCCAGGGAGCAGAACTGGAGCAGGTTAGCACCGCGACAGAACAATGCCTGGAGGAACCTGTGAATGATGCAGTCATTCAAGAATTTGTTGAAAAAGAGTGTGTAGCACAACAGCAGGTCGAAGCAAATCGAGCCAAGATTGAAGCGTTTGAAGCAGAACTTCCTACATCAGAGTGACTCGGGACAAGTCATAGGTGAGTGTTGGGGGCTTGTTGGCCCTTGACTAGGTTTTGTTGATATCTGGTCAAGTTTGACCTATTTTTGGACTTCGACAGCCTGTCAAAGGAGGAGCTCAAGACAAAGCAAAGATCAAGGGATCTCAGCCCCTTTTTGGGTCCTTTTTGGGATGTGGGAATATGTAACGGGAATGGGATGTCGGCCCATGGGTTTACCCATGTTTAGGCCTATTTTTTTTATTTATAAATAGATGTATAGGCAATGTAAAAGAAAGAAGAGAATGAAGGCATCTATGTGATGTTAGTATGCAAGTAGGCGAAGTGCCAAGAGTTGGATCTGTGTGATCAGGAATTGTAAGGCTTTGTGCATACTGTGTGAGACTTCCAAAGTTAAGTACAAGTCATTATAGCAAGATTGTGGAAGGATTAGTGCTGGAACGCAAAGAAGAAGGATCTAATGAGTTGGGCAGATCTTCTGTCCTGTGCGGAATAAGGTTTTTGAGGCTCTGTTCTTGTAACTGATTGACTGAAGACAATAAAGAATAAGAGTTGGTGGATGTAGCCCCAGGGTGGGGGTGAACCACGTAAACACTGTGTTGTTATGCTTTGTGCTTGTCTTAGTGTGTTTATGACTCTCTTGCTAAGTGCTTTAATAGAGATAGATAAATTTGTTCATGCTCTGTGCTAATGATGTGTAAGAATGTTAGATCTAACTTCTATGAATGTTCTTAGTGCTTACTTCTTCTAAATCTGATCCATCTGTTTGTGATAAGTGCTTAATCACATTAGATCAGTTTGAATGTTGCAAAGATTTGTTTTATCAGCGAAGTAGATATTGATTGCATATTGAGTATTTCACGGTGCTAAAAACTCTATTAAGTATCATAATCACAGATCTGTGTCCTAGCTAAGGTTGCAGACACCTAAGTCTCACAACCACCTCTGTCTCTACCTCGGGTGAGACTTCATCTGCTTCGCAGGTGTTGCCGAAAGGTCCGGTAGTTAGGGTTTTGTTGGTGCGTTGTTGTAGCGTTGAACCCTCGGTCTACCCCTGTGCCAACAATTCACAAAAGGAGGGAATTGATTACGAATATACTTTTGCACCAATAGCTAAATTGAATACAATTAGAGTTCTGATTTCCTTAGCTACAAAACATAATTGGAAAATACATCAGTTAGATGTCAAATCTATTTTTCTAAATGGTGATTTAAAGGAAGAGGTTTATTTGGTTCATCCCGAAGGGTTTGTCAACCAGGGACAGGAACATCTAGTGTGCAGATTAAGAAAATCCTTATATGGTTTGAAACAAGCATCGGAATCATGGTATGTAAAGATATATACCTTCTTTTATCATAATGGGTTTGTGAAAAGAAAAAATGATCCTAACTTGTATGTTAAGAAAGATGAAGAAGGAAATGTTTTTTTAATATCTTTATATGTGGATGATTTCATTATTACAGGCAATGCATGCAAGTTAATTGAAGAGAATACAAGTTAGTTGTCTCAAGAATTTGAAATGAAATATCTTGGCAAATTGCATTACTATTTAGGAATTGAGGTTTGGAGAGAGCCTGGTAAGACATTTATCACTCAAATTAAATACACAAAAGAAATTCTTAGAAAGTTCAATATGAGTGAATGTAAAGCTATGTCAACTCCCTTAGAACAAAATGCAAAGTTATACAATGAAGATGGAACTAAAGGGGAATATGGTACTTTATATCGTCAGTTGGTGGGAAGTTTGAACTACCTCACCACTACGATACCATACATTGCATGTACTCATTCAACATCCTGAGTCAGTTCATGGCTAAGCCTTCTGAGAGCCACTGGAAAGATGTAAAGAAATTCCTCCGATACTTGAAAGGAACAATAAATTTTGGTATTATGTATACTGATGAATTTGATTTTGAACTAACAGGTTTTTCTCATTCAGATTGGGCATGAAATTTTGATGATAGAAGATCTACCTCAGGCTATGCATTTCATATAGGATTGGGGGTTGTATCATGGAGTAGTAAGAAACAACCTATTGTTTCTTTGTCGCCAATAGAATCTGAGTATAAAGCATTGAATAGTGCTACCTGTGAAGTTGTTTGGTTGCGGAGAATTATTGCATATGTCGAAGAGGATAAAAATGGTCCAACATGCACCAATTGTGACAATCAAAGTGTTATCAAATTGTCACACAATCCAATATATCATGCAAGATCAAAACACATCGAGCTACAACATCACTTTGTGAGAGAGAAGATTGAATCAAATGAAATTGGTTTGATATTTTGTAATACAAATGATAATGTGGCTAATATATTTACCAAACCTCTTGGTAAACTCAAGTTGGAAGTTTTTAGAAGCAAGTTAGGTGTTGTATAAAATCTATTTCTCCATTAAGAGGGGATGTTAGAATAATGTAGAAACTTCTAGAATGTATTGTAAATTTAGAATGTTGTTTCAAGTTTGTTTCACAAGAACACATATTTAGTTTGTGGGTGGTTTGAGATCCACAATGATAGGAGTGTGATCTAATTCTTTGTTTATCTATAAATGTAATCAAATTTTCTCAATGAATTAAGCTTTGTGAGCATTGACTCACTTGTGTGTGTATTCTTCTCGGTTATGAGTTTTAATTGTATTGCTATCATATGAGATTTGGGATAATAGATATAAACATACTTTATCTATATGGTACTAACATATGGAAAAAACCATAGAAATAATATACACAAATTCATAATAATAATAATAATAATAATAATAATAATAATAATAATAATTTATTTTTAAGGTCACGACCAACCCACTCACGCTATATATAAATTGTTAATTCATAGAAATGGTGTATATAAATTGTTAATTCATATAATATAAATGTCTTTTATATGAAATAATGGATATAAATATATGAATGTGTTTAGTATTTTAAAATATAAATATGGAACCTTAAGAAGGTAAAGTATTACTGGTAATATTTTATAATAATGTTTAAGTGATAGAAAAACATTAAGAAAAACTTTCCAATATCACCATAGTTGTGTTCAATTAAAAGGTTAGAAAGGTTGGTAGTGTCACAAAGGTGACACAATGTTTCATCTCATGGATTTTTAGAAATTGACCAACCCTCAGTTTCACTATGAAGCTCATGAAAATTTGTTCTTAATTTAGCAATGTTTATTTTTTTCTTTACACTTGTCAAAACAAAGAGATATTTTTGATCTTCTAGATTATGGTTGATTACCTCCTTATAATACCTTAATTTTATTTTTCCTCCACGTTTTTAAAGATGTTGGCATATTCTCGTCTTGTCATCTTGTTCTCCAAATCAAATAATGAGTTTTTCAACATTAAATCCCTTTCACTTATGAATTTGTTTCTTTATCATTACTTTTTTTGTACCGACCATATACCCACCTTGATTCGAGGAGTGGAACGCATTAGCTGTCCGCTCCGGTTGGACAGCAAGGGTCGGAGAAGAGCAATCATTCTTAGGACCAAAAAGTCGGGCGAAAAAAGGGGAGAGCTCTCCGTTCCTGTCCTGGTTCTCTTGTAGCTGGATAGCCCAAAACTACAAGAATCCCCAAAATGGGATTTCAACTCAACACCTTTTTGCCTTATCCCGGTCCAGTTCTCTTTCTATCAGATTATTGGACAGAATTTAGCTCATCTCGATCCTTCCATCCATGAAATGAATGGCAAAAATTTATTTTTGTACTTTCTGAATAGATTCTTATCTATATAATAGAATTAATAGGATCCAATTCTCTTTTGAGAAATGAATGGAATGGAGCGAATCAAAAATGAAATTATTTCTCTTTTATTTTGAGAAAATATAGTTCAAGTTATTTCAAGTAGTGATTCCATCATTCTATAATCAATCTTTGAAATAACTTGGACCAGTTATTGATGTCACTTATCACTTACATAAAGGAACTGGATCGAATCTATCCTTCCCTCGTCTATGGCTGCCTAGGTATCCACCGTAAGCCCTCCCTCGTTTGAACTTCGTCATTAAAGGCTATACCATCCTAAGGTGCTACTAAATGGAAAGATCTTATCAACGTCCATGGATGATAAATCATAAATCAAACTGCCGGATCTGAATAATTTTGTGCTATCATATACCATTGTATTGGCTAGGATCACGGGCTGGAGATAAGCGGACTCAAACCGTTGACATCTGCCACAGGGTAAACCACCGTCTCTTAGGCCTCCCCGACTGATTCTACCATAGAGGCCAACGATAGACAATAACTCCCCCCCGAACACAACTCACAACTTTCATCGTACTGTGCTCTCCAAAGAGCAACTCTTCCAAAAAGGTGCTAAGTTGAAATCCTATTTCGGGGATTCTTGTAGTTCTGGGCTATCCAGCTACAAGAGAACCAGGACAGGAATGGAGAGCTCTCCCCTTTTGCCGCCCGACTTTTTGGTCCTAAGAATGATTTCTCTTCTCCGACCCTTCCTGTCCAATCGGAGCGGACAGCTAATGTGTTCCACTCCTCGAATCAAGGTGGGTATATGGTCGGTCTGTGACCCCTGGATGCCTTCGGAATCAAGGTGGGTATATGGTCGGTCTGTGACCCCTGGATGCCTTCGGCATCCTTGGGGCGATCTCGTAGTTCCTACGGGGTGGAGACGATGGGGTCGGTCCATGGCATGGTTTTTTCTTTTACCACATTTTGCTCGAAGGGTTGAAGGGAGATAGTACATCAAGCTGTTCACAAGGGCCAACTTGATCCCCTGCCCCAGGGATCCTAGATGAGGTAACCCTAGGAGAGCCGCCGACTCCAACTATCGGCCATGTACGATCCATACTAGATCTAACCAACTACCCACTCTACCTTCTCTACGTTCTTGACAACCCATCTTTTCATTTTTACATAATACCATTAAACATTTACTATGGTGACTTATAAATTGGGATAGAGAATAATTTTGCATATCAAAATTACTTCATTTTTAACATTTACCTCTTAATTATTTATTTTTTACATTTTACAATTATGCTGTGTGGTTATGTTGGGTTGACATTTCCCAAGAAACACCTAATATGCACACTACCTCTTCATTGTTATCGAGGAGTAGGAGATCTACATACAGGAAATGCCTAATATACTCCAGATACCCTGACGAATCAATACATGCATTCATGTATGCTAATGTAAGACCACCTCGCCCAATTTATTTATTTATTAAAAAAAACGCATAAACAGATTAACACGTTCTGACTTATTGATACCTTACGCCAAGGTTCAACCTTAGCTCTAACAGGTTGTCAACGACTTCTCTCAATTCAGGTATTATATTTATTTATTTTAGTTTCAACATATTATCTCGTTAATGAGCATATGTACAATAGGCTAATGCTGCTCTTCGTTAGATTTCATGATTACCATACAAATTCCTATTTCTTCTTATGTTTAAGAATAAACATAATTTCATGTTATCCTTTAAACTCTTAACATATAAACTTATATATTCATAAAGGTTACATTTCATACTTATACCTTTCATATCATTATTTAAATGATATGATTGGAATCCTATTTCCACATCATGTTATTAGTTTATATATATATAACATTTTGACCTTGAATGCCATACCAATCTCGTACATGGATTTTACACCCAATATGCAATGCATTTAACCATGACTTGATCCCATCACTTCAAAAGTTATGAATGGGGTGTTGTGAATCTGGTTCACTAGTTAAACTGCATAGTTGAACGATTAGGAGTGGGTTAATTTGGGAGGAATTTTTTTGAGTTACTTTTTTCAGGTATTTCGACGGTGTGTGAGTAATCGAGAACTTTAATTTATTTTCTGAAAATTTGGGTTGATTTAAAATGGAGCAAAACCTTAGAGTAAAGTTTTGAAATGTATGGAACTTTAATCCATGTCAGACTCAAACTACCCCTGAAAATCTGACCGGATTCAGATCCATTTTTTTTTTGTAAAAGTTGATCTGTTTACTCCAGAATTAGTCTACTCCAAATGATTATACTCTACTGAGCAGTAATTAAGTAAATACCATGTTTTGGTGCCACTGGAGAGGACTGACAGTCCTTCTACCTAACAATACTATCCTCCTTGAATATGGCTCCTTAACCAATTCAGATTCAATACATTTCCATTGTTACACAATGAAGGAACCCTACGTTTGYTTTTCTCTGTGAGATGCATATGGTTTAATCTCAGGATTTTTGTTGTCWACAAACTCCTTCTGCAATAGCCATTGTCACTATTATGTAAGCTAAACTTTCTACTGTTTAGARATTACAAGAATTCTGTTGTGTTGATATGCAGRCCATCCCCAAACTGAAGTGTCCTTCCCATCAAAATCGTATTGAGCTTGTTTACTTAGCTCGCTCCAAGTAAATGATTTGGTTTAACGTACACATGCTCAAAACAGAAAGAAATAATGTTGTAACGAGAATTCTATTTGGTTTTCGTAACTGTGTTTATGTTTTGGTTTGTATGGAAACCCATACTCATCCTGTGTTTATGGTTCATACACTGCACGTCAAGCTCAGAGAATACAAAGGAGTCTGCTCCCAACGCTTCCCATGAGTACTCGGTTTGTGGTAAGAGCCTTTGTTCTGATAAGTTTCACATTTTTAAATGCTAAACTCAGATAGCAAACTCATCGTTATTATTTCAGGTTACATAGTGAGTTTAAATAAATCATTACCCAACTTTTCCATGCACGATATCTTGTTTGTTTAATGGAAATATTCCATAGGAAATTATGGCTTTGGAAATAATGTCTCATGAAGATTTACTCTAGAACTCCAATGCATACCTGCAAATAAATCTAAGTGAGATTCGACACGCCTCATAGTTTAAAGATTAAAAATTTCTATGGTTTGCATCTCTTGTTTCTAATACTGTGAGTATTAAATCTTTGCATATGATTGTTACAAGGTTGTGGAAACCCTCGAGGCCGAATGTCAGTGGCCAATAGTACCAGACTGTGCGACTTCTTTAAAGCTTGACTTAGGTTAAATAACAGCACTAAATTTGTTTCGTGGCGGTCTTCAACTTGCGAGGTCAAGTAATCCCATACGTTCCTCAAAATGTAAATATTGGTTTCCAGGTATTGAGTTTGTTCTTGCTTTCTTGGTGTTGACCTCACACAGGTGGTCACACCCTGGTTGTAATAAAAACCCCTTTATATTATTAACTCTTCTTTTCACTTAGCTATTTAATACTCCAAATCTAGGAATGGTTTGTGAATATCTCTGGTTATCTATTTTATTTATCTTTGGCACATTGTTAGTTTACTAAATCCGGGGTTTCCTCGAAAATGGGAACCCTAACCTATTCTTTGAAAATACACTCTGAAATATATATAATATTTATCAGAAATAATGTTCTTTCTCTCTTCTTAATCTTATCCATTTATAAAAGAAATAAAAATAATGTCCATTATATTTGGCTGATCTCTCTATGCATTTCTCATTTTCAAAGTATCATGGACTATGCCAAACTAGATTCAATGGATAGAAGTTATGTACTTGGAATCTTTGTATATAATAGTTTGTATTCCCAATTTGTAGGTAGATACATCATTAAGGTAGTTTTTATCTTCAAGACTCACTTAATATTTTGTCAACAGATTTTTGAAACACAATCATTATCTAGAGAGTATGATGTATCCATACTTGTTATGCTACTATACTTTTATTATACATTTCCATCAATATAAGAGAAAATATTATGTATGCATATTATTTTACAATTTATTCTATAACAACTCTCTTTCATTACTCATACATAAAAAATAAGTTTTCTCAAAGAGTAATATGTTATAGATATAGAAACTATTTCTTTACTGCAACAAAACAAGCAATGAAATGATACACGGAAATTTTCTTTATCTAGTTACAGTCAATATTACAACCTTTGTATTCATTCTCTATTGTATCTACATTTCTTACTGCAATAACACCATTAAATAAAATAATACAGAATTATCTTTCTCTAGTTGTATCAATAATAAAATCCTTATAATACTTTCCTATTGTACTAGTTACCGTTCTAAAAGAAAACAATTATTAAGCGAGAAACATAGCTAAGTCTGCTTTAAAATTGGGGACAAACTGAGTAGAGAACTAGTTCCTCGCAACCATAGTCGAGAACAAGAAAGTCACTTGCTCCTGTCACCCTTGAGCCTAACTCATTATTCCATAAGAACTTAAAATTTCAATAACCTTATCCAAATAAATCAGAGTTTTATTCTTTCTCAGAACCATCAAACTCAAATCCTCAACACAAGTACCTAGCAACATCCTTCCTCCTCTATACTTTTCTTTTCTTGTGTTACCAACAAAAAATAATAGTTTTCCTAGGTCTTTTCTTCCAAGTTGGCCTCATCCCTAACCGTAGGGAATCTTCTTGGTCTAACTTTGTGCTAGCTTGTTCCCTCACATCCCACATCTTTGGGAGTAGGTTTACACTTGTCCTCGTGGACAATATTTACTCTAATGGTTTTTAGCCCATTTCACTCTCCCTTGGAATAACAATTTACTCTTTGTAAATGGATTCTTTAGTCAATTTGTCTCTAGTTAAATAGAATAAATTAAAAATAATATTTACAAAAATATTCATCATCATAACCATCAGAATTAAAATAGGGGAGGTAGGTGCGGGAGGGGTGCTTTTTGACCATCGAGAATTATAATATCTAATAACAAGGCCGAAGCATATGCCCTTCTTCTTGGTGTCCAATTGGAAAATAAAAGAAAAAGATCTAGATTGAACATAGTAGGAGACTCTAAAAACACAATTTGTTTTTTTGTTTTTGATTATTCTCTGAAAGACATAGGATTGAAAATTTTAGTGAAGCGTATAAGGTTTTCCTTGAGTAACTTCAAGGCTCAATTATTTAACATATACTTTCACCACAATGATGCAGCTGATGCAATGGCGAATAAGGCTATAGGATTAACCCTTGGTATTATGGGGGTAGATGGTGTTGAGCATGTGGTGATCCCCCCATAATCATGAACTAGCCCTGGAGTAGGATTCGCCTCGTACATGTGGAAATTCATGTTCATTCACGTGGAGGTCATATGAAAAACATGATTTTGAGTCATGTTAGGCATTTAAAGAGCATTGGCACAATGATCAAACTTAGTGGGAAATGTTTCTTGGCGTGTGGCTAGATTCAAAGTAGTGGGGGGACTGTATGCATCTGGCACAAACTGGTTCCCAATTCAATAGATTTTCAGTAGGTGAGAAGCATGGATATTATAGTTGAATGTGGCAAGGATGTGATAGTACAAAAAATAATGCCAAATCAGGGAGTAGACATCAACATTACATTGAATCTGCATGGCCAGCTTGTGGGAATTTATCTGACTATGGATTTCAAGGTACATCAAGTTTTTATTACCCTCTTATCAAATAATTCGAAGCTTATTTATGGATATGCAAAAGCCTTGTTGGAAATATTTCCTTTGGATCACTTGCAAAATTCAAATCCTAGCTTAGGTATGCAAGATAAAGGGCTCTTTGGGTGTTCCTTGACAAATTATCTGATTTTGAAGGGAGCTCCTTTTCCATGTGATTTAAATTCTCTAAACCCTATGGAAACTTTTGGTGGGTTATTGCAAGATGTTAGTAGGCGTGTTGTGGTATTATTAGCTCCTGTAAAGGAGGTGCTGGCAATTTCATTCTTCAGTACTCAGAGAAATTATTCGAGGGATATTTTGGGTGCCTAGCGCAACATGGAAAATTGGGATATGTCTGGGTCCCATGGCAAGGAAATGGAGATAAATGAATTTTAGGAAATAGAAGATATCATCATCTAGGTCAATTCTCTTATATCCACAACATCATTTTCCTTAGACACTTTGCTCCAACATCGTTTTCTAATTAGACAACTCCGGGACGAAGTGGACTTTCTACGAAGATGACTGGCTTCATTCCAACTTCATCTAGCTCAGCAGGATGAGGTACATGGGAATTACTTTTCTGAAGAAAGTAACGGAGGAACGATTGCACCAGAGCTGATGCATCTTCCAGATCTGAAATCTCCTATGGCGACTACAGAGGATAAGGACCAGCTAGGGAATGGCAATGGTCTAGATCCAACAACAAATAATTAAGTATGTTTTGTGTATCATTATGTATAAATGATATTTATTACCGAGTCTATATTGTCTAGTTTAGTAATGGTATTAGTTATTAGTTAAGTAATAGTATCAGGACAAAATTTCAGTTTCTAGAAGCTCTGGTAGAGATGGAATTTTTTTATGGCTTATGGAACACTTTGTGTACTCAATGGTCTAGGCCACGCCTTTTTAATGAATAAAAATCTAGCAAATTCTATGAAAAAAAAACCATCATAATTAAAATATTCAAATGTCTATAAGTGGAGTAATATTACATCCTCCCCCCCTTGAACTGAACATCATCCTCGATATTCCAATTTGAGCATCTTAGCTCTAGAACATGAATGGATAGGCCTTCCTCATGGATTCTTCCATTTCCCAAGTGACCTCCTTAGTACTAAAGTACTACCACTGCACTTTAACTTGAGTGATATCTCGATTCTGCAATATTGTTTCCTTCCTATCGAGTATGCATAGCGATTCCACCTGGAACTTGCCTTTTGATTCCATATGAATCACATTCCAATTTACAACATGAGTTACATCATGCACATATTTTTTAACAAGGAAACATGAAACACGTTGTGAAATTTTAAATTGGCTGGCAGTGAAAGCTGGTAGGCCATAAGCCCCACTCTGTAAAGCACTTCAAATGGCCCACGATACTATGGTGACAACTTTGAACTCTTTTCCAATTTGAATAAACTGTTTTTGGGTTTGAATTTTGAATGTTTTATTTTCAAGTCTGCAAAACTTTTTTGTCTATCATGTGCACTTTTCAAGTTCTGTTTTTCTTTTTGAACAATTGTTTCCATTTATTTTAGGATATCTAGACCCAACATAATTATGTCAATTGGGTTGTCCCAAATAACAGGTGCTCGACTCTTTCTATTGTAAATTACCTAAAAGAGACTCATTTTTAATGATGTCTGATAACCATTATTAAATGTGAACTCAACCAGATGTAGGTAATTTTCTCACTTTGTGGGGAAGTCCATTACATACATCCACAACATATCCTCTACAATTTGGTTAGTCCTTTTAGTCTGGCCGTCAGTGTAAGGATTATATGCGGTGTTGAAATTCAATTGAGTGTCAAAACCACTGAACAATGTCTTCCAAAGATTGGAAGTGAACTTTGTATCCCTGTCTAAAATGATAGTTTTGGGTAAACCATACATTCTAAAAATTTCCCTCATAAAAATTTATGCAATGTTTATGGCTTTGTGAGTTGATTTCATCGAGATAAAGTGTGCATCTTTAGTGAGTTTTTATACTACTACCATTATGGGGTCATTTTTTTTCTTAGTTGTAGGTAGTCCTGTAATGAAATCCATACTAATCACTTCCAATTTCCACTCAGGGATGGGTATTGGATGCAATAGTCCAGTTGGGTGACGGTGCTCAGATTTAACTTACTGGCACTCAAGACACCCGACAAGATATTCAACTACTTATGTTTTCATCCTACGCCAAAAATGTTATTTCTTTAAAGTTGTTATAGTATTTTGATAACCTAGGTGATTTGAATAAGGTTTCTTATGTATTTCAGCTAGTATTAAAATTTTCAATTATAGGTTGTTTGGAACATGATTTCTTCCTTTATACTGTACCATACCTTCTTGATTACAACTATATTTTGGTTCTTCCTCATCGGACTTATTATTATGAAATTTTTCCTATAATTTCCTGTAATTTTCATCACTTCCAGTCGTTGATGTTATTCTCTTATTCAAATCAGTTTGTATGTTACTACTGAAAATTGCATTTAGTTTTCTGTTAAGTTCATATACTATCTTTTTTCTTTCCTTTAATATGTTTAATTTCAAAATCATGCTCACTTAGGAAAGCTAAAGGTGAAATCACGAAGGTGGGTTACACTTTCGTGACAATTTGGTTTCCGAAATTTCGAAAAACCTTTTTTCGGCTGAACTAATTTTTTTTTTTCGGCTGAAAGATATTATTTTCGGTCGAACTATTTTTCGGCCGAAAACATAAACGTCAAATCAAACGGGGCAATAACCGCACCCTCGATTTGCGTGTAGAAATTTGGTCGGCTGGATATTTTTTTTCTGGCAATATATTTTCGGCCGAAAGATATTTCGGCCGAAATATCTTTCGACCGAACTATCTTTCGGCCGAAAAATTGTTCGGCCGAAAGAGTTTTTATATATTTGCCACTCATCGGATGAGGAACGTTTCGAAAGTTTTGTTCGCGAACTTGTTATCACGCGAAAGCTCTGTGTCGCTGCCGAGGTCGAGGTCGTTGTTGCAGGGTTCGTATCGCTGCCGAGGTCGAGGTCGTTGTTGCAGGGTTCGTGTCGCAGCCGAGGTCGTGCCGTTGCCGAGATCGCAGGGTTTGAGAGCGAGGGTTAAAGGTAAGGAATTCTCACACGAAAACGTATAGTCAATTTTGATAGCAGGTTATAATAGCAAATTTTGCCTGTTAAAATAGCGAATTTTGATGTGCGGGGTATAAACGGGGTTATAATAGCAAATTTTGATGTGCGGGGTTATAATAACAAATTTTGTTTATGTGTGTTATAAAAGGGTTATAATGCGGGTTATATGCGGGTTATAATGCGGGTTATATGCGGGTTATAAACGATGTGGGTTATATGTGGCTTATAAACGATGTGCGGATTAATGTATGTTGTGGATTAATGTATGTTGATGTGCGGAATTATGTGTGCGGATTATTGTATGTTGCGGATTAATTTTGTAAAATTGTTTATGTTGCGGATTAATTTTGTAAAACTGTTTAATGTATGTTGCAGATTAATTTTGTAAAACTGTTTAATGTATGTTGCGGATTAATTTATGATGTGCGGATTAATTTATGTGTGCGGATTAATGTATGTTGCAGATTAATGTGTGTTGCGGATAAGGAGTTGCATTTGGTGCCACATTCGCAAACTGTTTTACCTTCGTTTTACAATAGTTTTACATTCGTTTTACAATAGTTTTACAACTGTTTTACATTCGTTTTACATTCGTTTTACAACTGTTTTACAACTGTTTTACATTCGTTTTACAATTGTTTTACATTCGCTTTACATTCGTTTTACAACTGTTTTACATTCGTTTTACATTCGGGTTTTACATTCGTTTTATATTCAGGTTTTACATTTGGGTTTTACATTCGTTTTACAATCGTTTTACAATAGTTTTACATTCGTTTTACAACTGTTTTACATTCGTTTTACAACTGTTTTACAATAGTTTTACATTCGTTTTACATTCGTTTTACAACTGTTTTACATTCGCTTTACATTCGTTTTACAACTATTTTACATTCGTTTTACATTCGGGTTTTACATTTGTTTTACATTCGGGTTTTACATTCGTTTTACAATCGTTTTACATTCGTTTTACAATAGTTTTACAACTGTTTTACATTCATTTTACATTCGTTTTACAACTGTTTTTCATTCGTTTTACAACTGTTTTACAATAGTTTTACATTCGTTTTACATTCGTTTTACAACTGTTTTACATTCGTTTTACATTCGCAAACTGTATATTTACAATCGCAAACTTCATGAGATAAGTTAGTTTTACATTTGCAAACTGTAAAACAAATGTAAATTCGTTTTACAACTGTTTTACATTCGTTTTACAACTGTTTTACAATAGTTTTACAATAGTTTTACAATTGTTCTACATTCATTTTACATTCGTTTTACAACTGTTTTACATTCGTTTTACATTCACAAACTATATATTTACATTCGCAAGTTTCCAAATTTGTTTCATGGACTAGATTTCCATACATTTCATAGAAAACATTCAAAAATTGAAATTGGGCTTTAACAACAACAAATTGCAAATCCCCATCATGTAATTCACTTCATAATATTTTTAATGATATCTCATTTTTTCTAACTCACTTTTA
>JASDQU011402642.1:26661-38733 GCA_032191745.1 Picea mariana | reverse complement strand
TATGAAGCTCATGAAAATTTGTTCTTAATTTAACAATGTTTATTTTTTTCTTTACACTTGTCAATTTTTTTGATCTTCTAGATTATGGTTAATTACCTCCTTATAATACCTTAATTTTATTTTTCCTTAAACTTTGTTTAATGATATTTTTAATTACAAATTTGATCTGATCGATACAAATTAAAGATGTTGGCATATTCTCGTCTTCTCATCTTCTTCTCCAAACTCCAAATCAAATAATGAAATTTTCAGCATTAAATCCCTTTCATTTATGAATTTGTCTCTTTATCATTACTTTTTTTGTTTATCTTTTCATTTTTACATAATATGATTAAGCATTTTACATATCAAAACAAGATTACTTCATTTTTAACATTTACCTTTTTAATTATTTATTTTTTACATTTTACAATTATGCTATGTGTGATTGTGTGGTTATGTTGGATTGGTCCACACATTTCCCAAAAAAACACCCAATATGCACACTACCTCTTCATTGTTATCGCGGAGTAGGTAATCTACACACAGGAAATGCCTAATATACTCAACATACCCTGACGAATCAATACATGCATTCATGTATGCTAATGTAACACCACCTCGCCCAATTTATTTATTTATTAAAAAAAACGCATTACTAGATTAACACGTTCTGACTTATTGATACCTTACGCCAAGGTTCAACCTTAAGCTCTAACAGGTTGTCAACGACTTTTCTCAATTCAGGTATTATATTTTTTTTAGTTTCAACATATTATCTCGTTAGGCTAATGCTCTTCGCCTATTTATAAAATAGATTTCATGATTACCATACAAATTCCTATTTCTTCTTATGTTCAAGAATAAACATAATTTGATGTTATCTTTTAAACTCTTAACATATAAACTTATATATTCATAAAGGTTAAATTTCATACTTATTCCTTTGATATCATTATTTAAATGATATGATTGGAATCCTATTTCCACATCATGTTATTAGTTTTTATATATATATATATATAACAATGGCTACGAGCTATAGCTTGACCTTGAATGCCATACCAATCTCGTACATGGATTTTACACCCAATATGCAATGCATTTAACCATGACTTGATCCCATCATTTCAAAAGTTATGAATGGGGTGTTGTGAATTTTGTTCACTAATTAAATACAGTTAAACTGCATAGTAGTTGAATTATTACGAGTGGGTTAATTTGGGATAGTAATCCCTCGAACCAAGGCCCACCTCTATTATTGGAAGTCTCTAGTCTTTCCTAGAGTAAGTCTTTCCATCCAGTAGAAGGGAGGCGTAAAGGAACTCTAATTCATTTTCTGAAAATTTGAATTGCTTTAAAATGGAGCAAAATCTTAAAATAAAGTTTTGAAATGCATGAAACTTTGATCCATGTCAGACTCAAACTACCCCGAAAAATCTGGCCCATTTTTTTTTCTTCTGAAAACTGATCTGTTTACTCCAGAGTTAGCCTACTCCGAAGGATTATATTCTACTGAACAGTAATTAAGAAAATACCATGTTTTGTTGCCACTGGAGAGGACTGACAATCCTTCTAGCTAACAATACTATCCTCCTTGAATATGGCTCCTTAACCAATTCAGATTCAATACATTTCCATTGTTACACAATGAAGGAACCCTACGTTTGTTTTTCTCTGTGAGATGCATATGGTTTAATCTCAGGATTTTTGTTGTCAACAAACTCCTTCTGCAATAGCCATTGTCACTATTATGTAAGCTAAACTTTCTACTGTTTAGAGATTACAAGAATTCTGTTGTGTTGATATGCAGGCCATCCCCAAACTGAAGTGTCCTTCCCATCAAAATCGTATTGAGCTTGTTTACTTAGCTCGCTCCAAGTAAATGATTTGGTGTAACGTACACATGCTCAAAACAGAAAGAAATAATGTTGTAACGAGAATTCCATTTGGTTTTCGTAACTGTGTTTATGTTTTGGTTTGTATGGAAACCCATACTCATCCTGTGTTTATGGTTCATACACTGCACGTCAAGCTCCCAAGGAGTCTGCTCCCAACGCTTCCCATGAGTACTCGGTTTGTGGTAAGAGCCTTTGTTCTGATAAGTTTCACATTTTCAAAATGCTAAACTCAGATAGCAAACTCATCGTTATTATTTCAGGTTACATAGTGAGTTTAAATAAATCATTACCCAACTTTTCCATGCACGATATCTTGTTTGTTTAATGGAAATATTCCATAGGAAATTATGGCTTTGTAAATAATGTCTCATGAGGATTTACTCTAGAACTCCAATGCATACCTGCAAATAAATCTAAGTGAGATTCGACACGCCTCATAGTTTAAAGATTAAAAATTTCTATGGTTTGCATCTCTTGTTTCTAATACTGTGAGTATTAAATCTTTGCATATGATTGTTACAAGGTTGTGGAAACCCTCGAGGCCGAATTTCAGTGGCCAATAGTACCAGACTGTGCGACTTCCTTAAAGCTTGACTTAGGTTAAATAACATCACTAAATTTGTTTCATGGACTCCAAATTCGGTCTTTAACTTGCGAGGTCAAGTAATCCCATACGTTCCTCAAAATGTAAATATTGGTTTCCAGGTATTGAGTTTGTTCTTGCTTTCTTGGTGTTGACCTCACACAGGTTGTCACACCCTGCTTGTAATAAAAACCCCTTTATATTATTAACTCTTCTTTTCACTTAGCTATTTAATACTCCAAATCTAGGAATGGTTTGTGAATATCTCTGGTTATCTATTTTATTTATCTTGGGCACATTGTTAGTTTACTAAATCCGGGGTTTCCTCGAAAATGAGAACCCTAACCTATTCTTTGAAAATACACTCTGAAATATATATAATATATAATATTTATCAGAAATAATGTTCTTGCTCTCTTCTTACTCTTATCCATTTATAAAAGAAATAAAAATAATGTCCATTATATTTGGCTGATCTCTCTATGCATTTCTCATTTTCAAAGTATCATGGACTATACCAAACTAGATTCAATGGCTAGAAGTTATGTACTTCGAATCTTTGTATATAATAGTTTGTATTCCCAATTTGTAGGTAGATACATCATTAAGGTAGTTTTTATCTTCAAGACCTACTTAATATTTTGTACAACAGATTTTTGAAACACAATCATTATCTAGAGGGTATGATGTATTCATACTTGTTATGCTACTATAATTTTACTATACATTTCCATCTATCATCATTATCAATATATAAGACATTTCCATCTATCATCATTATCAATATATAAGAGAAAATATTATGCATGCATATTAATTCACAATTTATTCTATAATAACTCTCTTTCATTACTATACATAAAAAATAGGTTTTCTCAAAGAATAATATGCTATAGATATAGGAACTATTTCTTTACTGCAACAAAACAAGAAATGAAATGATACACGGAAATTTTCTTTATCTAGTTACAGTCAATATTACAACCTTTGTATTCATTCTCTATTGTATCTACATTTCTTAATGCAATAACACCAATAAATAAAATAATACAGAATTATCTTTCTCCAATTGTATCAATAATAAAATCCTTATAATACTTTCCTATTGTACTAGTTACCGTTCTAAAAGAAATCAATTATTAAGTGGAGAAACATAGTTGAGTCCGCTTCAAAATTGGGGAAAAACTAGTAGAGAACCAGTTCCTCACAACCATAGTCGAGAACAAGAAAGTCACTTGCTCCTGTCACCCCTGAGCCTAACTCATTATTCCATAAGAACTGAAAATTTCAATAACTTTATCTAAATAAATCAAAGTTTTATTCTTTCTCATAACCATCAAACTCAAATCCTCAACACAAGTACCTAGTAACATCCTTCCTCCTCTATACTTTTCTTTTCTTGTGTTACCAAGAAAAAATAATAGTTTTCCTAGGTCTTTTCTTCCAAGTTAGCCTCATCCCTAACAGTAGGGAATTTTCTTGGTCTAACTTTGTGCTAGCTTGTTCCCTCACATCCCACATCTTTGGGAATATGTTTACACTTGTCCTCATGGACAATATTTACTCTAATGGTTTTTATCCCATTTCACTCTCCCTTGGAATAATGATTTACTCTTTGTAAATGGATTCTTTAGTCAGTTTGTCTCTAGTTAAATAGAATAAATTAAAAATAATATTTACAAAAATATTCATCATCATAACCATTAGAATTAAAATAGGGGAGGTAGGTGCGGGAGGCCCTTCTTCTTGGTGTCCAATTGGCAAATAAGAGAAAAATATCTAGTTTGAACATAGTAGGAGACTCTAAAAACACAATTCATTATTTTGTTTCTGATTCTTCTTCGAAAGACATAGGATTGAAAATTTTAGTGAAGCGTATAAGGTTTTCCTTGAGTAACTTCAAGGCTCAATTATTTAACATATACTTTCACCACAATGATGTAGCTGATGCAATGACGAATAAGGCTATAAGATTAACCCTTGGTCTTATGGGGGTAGATGGTGTAGAGCATGTGGTGATCCGCCCATAGTCATGACCTGGCCCTGGAGTAGGATTCGCCTCATACACGTGGAAATTCATGTTCATTCATGTGGAGGTCGTATGAAAAACATGATTTTGAGTCATGTTAGTCATTTAAAGAGCATTAGCACAATGATCAAACTTAGTGGGAAATTTTTCTTGGCTTGTGGCTAGATTCGAAGTAGCGGGGGGACTGTATGCATCTGGCACAAATTGGTTCCCAATTCAATAGATTTGCAATAGGTGAGGAGCATGGATATTATAGTTGAATGTGGAAAGGATGTGATAGTACAGAAAATAATGCCAAATCAGGGAGTACACATCAACATTACATTGAATCTGCATGGCTAGCTTGTGGGAATTTATCTGAGTATGGATTTCAAGGTACGTCGAGTTTTTATTACCCTCTTATCAAATAATTCGAAGGTTATTTATGGATATGCAAAAGCCTTGTTGGAAATATTTCCTTTGGATCACTTGGAAAATTCAAATCCTAGCTTAGGTATGCAAGATAAAGGGCTCTTTGGGTGTTCCTTGACGAATTATCTGATTTTGAAGGAAGCTCCTTATCCATGTGATTTAAATTCTCTAAACCCTATGGAAAATTTTGGTGGGTTATTGCAAGATGTTAGTAGGCATGTTGTGGTATTATTAGCTCCTGTAAAGGAGGTGCTGGCGATTTCATTCTTCAATACTCAGAGAAATTATTCGAGGGATATTTTGGGTGCCTAGCGCAACATGGAAAATTGGGATATGTCTGGGTCCTATGACAAGGAAATGGAGATAAATGATTTTTAGGAAAGACAACATATCATCATCTAGGTCAATTCTCTTAGCTCCACAACATCATTTTCCTTAGACACTTTGCTCCAGCATCGTGTTCTAATTGGACAACTCCGAGATGAAGTGGACTTTCTACGAACACGACTGGCTTCATTCCAACTTCATCTAGCTCAGCAGGATGAGGTACATGGGAATTATTTTTCTTAAGAAAGTAATGGAGGAACGGTTGCACCAGAGCTAATGCATCTTCCAGATCTGAAATCTCCTATGGAGACTACAGAGGATAAGGACCAGCTAGGGAATGAAAATGGTTTAGATCCAACAACAAATAATTAAGTATGTTTTGTGTATCATTATGTATAAATGATATTTATTACCGATTCTATATTGTCCAGTTTAGTAATGGTATTAGTTATTAGTTAAGTAATAGTAGGAGGACAAAATTTTGGTTTCTAGAAGCTCTGGTAGAGATGGAATTTTGTTATGTCTTATGGAACACTTTGTGTACTCAATGGTCTAGGCCACACCTTTTTAATGAATAAAAATCCAGCAGATTCTGTGAAAAAAAAACCATCTGAATTAAAATATTCAAATGTCTATAAGTGGAGTGATATTATATCCTCCCCCCCTTGAACTGAACATCGTCCTTGATATTCCAATTTGAGCATCTTAGCTCTAGAACATGAATGGATAAGCCTTCCTCATGGATTATTCCATTTCCCAAGTGGCATCCTTAGTACTAAAGTACCACCACTACACTTTAACTTGAGTGATATCTCAATTCTGCAATACCATTTCCTTCCTATCGAGTATGCATAGTGATTCCACCTGGAACTCGCCTTTTGGTTCCATATGAATCACATTCCAATTTACAACATGAGTTACATCATGCACATATTTTTTAACAAGGAAAAATGAAACACATTGTGAACTTTTAAATTGGATGGCAGTGGAAGCTAGTAGGCCACAATCCCCACTTTGTAAAGCACTTCAAATGGCCCACAATACCATGGTGACAACTTTGAACTCTTTTCCAATTTGAATAAACTGTTTTTGGGTTTGAATTTTAGATATACATGATCTCCTACATTGAATTTTGAATGTTTTATTTTCAAGTCTGCAAAACTTTTTTGTCTATCATGTGCACTTTTCAAGTTCTATTTTTCTTTTTGAACAATTGTTTCCATTTATTTTAGCATATCTAGACCCAACATAATTATGTCAATTGGGTTGTCCCAACTAACAGGTGCTCGACAATTTCTGTTGTAAATTACCTAAAAGGGACTCATTTTTAATGATGTATGATAACCATTTTTAAATGTAAACTCAACCAGATGTAGGTAATTTTCCCACTTTGTGGGGAAGTCCATTACATACATCTGCAACATATCCTCTACAATTCGGTTAGTCCTTTCGGTCTGGCCGCCAGTTTAAGGATTATATGCACTGTTAAAATTCAATTGAGTGTCCAAACCACTAAACAATGTTTTCCAAAGATTGGAAGTGAACTTTGTATCCATGTCTAAAATGATAGTTTTGGGTAAACCATACATTCTAAAAATTTCCCTCATAAAAATTTATGCAATGTTTATGAATTTGTGAGTTGATTTCATCGAGAAAAAATGTGCATCTTTAGTGAGTTTTTCTACTACTACCGTTATGGGGTCATTTTTTTTCTTAGTTGTAGGTAGTCCTGTAATGAAATCCATACTAATCACTTCCAATTTCCACTCAGGGATGGGTATTGGATGCAATAGTCCAGTTGGGTGACGGTGCTCAGATTTAACTTGCTGGCACTCAAGACACCTGACAAGATATTCAGCTACTCATGTTTTCATCCTATGCCAAAAACGTTATTTCTTTAAAGTTGTTATAGTATTTTGATAACCTGGGTGATTTGAATAAGGTTTCTTATGTATTTTAGCTAGTATCAAAATTTTCAATTATAGGTTGTTTGGAATATAAATTCTTCCTTTATACTGTACGATACCTTCTTGATTACAACTATATTTTGGTTCTTCCTCATCAGACTTATTATTCTGAAATTTTTCCTATAATTTCCTGTAATTTTCATCACTTCCATCTGTTGATTTTATTCTCTTATTCAAATTAGTTTGTATGTTACTACTGAAAATTGCATTTAGTTTTCTGTTAAGTTCATATACTATCTTTTTTTTCTTTCCTTTAATATGTTTAATTTCAAAATCATGCTCACTTAGGAAAGCTAAAAACCTTTATTTTCTTGCATTTAAATTTGGCTAATCAAAGAGATACTGAAGGCCGATATTGTCAGTTTTTAATAGAAAACTACTACCCAAAAATTAGTGTTGTCACATTTGTAATGCATGTAGAATAATAGTTAATTCCAGGTTATGTGTCACATAATTTTTTTCACGAGGTTTCAATTTTCATGATTCATAAGTGACCACATAGTCATCGTGTAACAATACACCTCCTAATCCCTCTAACGATGCATCAATACAAACCACAAAGACCTTATGTGGGTCTTTTATTCTCAAGATAAGTGTTGTTGTCAACAATTGTTTTATGTTTTCAAATATCTCGACATTTCTAAGTCCATTTAAATCCGATTCCCTTTTTCTGCAAGGAGGTTATTGGACAGACAAGTTTTGAACACCCCTCTATGAATCTATGATAATACCGTGTGATTCCTATGAAGGATCGAAAATCTGACATATCCTTTGGTACTGGCCAATCTGGGATTTCCTTGAACTTTTTTGGGTTGACTGAAATCCCTTCTCCTGAAATTACATGCCCCAGATACTACACTTTATCCTGATAAAATTCACATTTACTAAATTTTGCATATATTTGATGCTCTCTAAGTGTTTTCAAAACTAATCCCAAGTGTTCTTCATGTTTCTCTTTGTTCTTTGAATAAATCAATATATCATCAATGAACATGATTACAAAATTGTCTAGATATTTTCTCAGAACGTTTTTTGACGAGTGCCTAAAATGGGATATTTCCAGCACTCGTCTATACCTTTTTGTTTATCATTTTCCATATATCAATCCATTTTTTATACCTCCGTTATCAAATTCACCACACTTATCACTAAGGTACAAATCCTCTTCCTATATGCCATTATTATTTTACTTTTGCATAATTATTATAAGGAACTCATTATTTTCAAGTCACTAATATTGTTGCATAGGAAACCTAACAACTACAACACTTCAAGTGGATGCAACACTTCTCAAATACAATTCCAAGCTGACACAATTCTAGGTGAAAAGTGAATTTTTGTAACTCCAGGTGAAAACCCTCTGGCTGCAACTCAGGATGAATTCGCGGTTGCTGCAAATCCAGGCAAAAAATTACAATGGAGAGCCCAATTCTCATGCCTATGACTAAAAATAGGATTTACCAATGCAATGATCAATAAGAAGCAACAATGGTCAACTAAAATAGGAATTAGTCCATTGTCAACACATTGCCTAAATTGAACAAGAATGGTGTAACCAGATGAACAATTGGATCCTCATGGGTTTCCATCTAATCATTGTATAACTTTAGAACAGTAGTACTGTTATAGTAAAATTTTCCTCACCCCATGCAACTTGCTCACAAGGCCTTTTCCATTTCCCTATGCAGATTTGAAGTCCCTTTTTGAAATTCCCAGAGCTAAAAATTGCATTTTCCACATATATGCACCCTAACAACTATACAACATGTGTATACGCATGTTGCACCATTTCATCTTGCATACATAGGGTTTTTTGCCCAAAATTAAAAAATGGTGTCGGGTTTCCATGTCACGTCAAGAAATACATGGTCCTTGACCTTCTATATATCGAAAACGTGTCGAATCGGCCCTTCAGTTCCATTTGAAGGCTATAAATGGGCCATATCCAAGCAATGGAAGAGAAGAGAAGAATTCAAATTTGAGAACAAAGTTACTCCAGAGAAATTATTCACTTCATATTGAGTCTACATCCCTTTTTCCTTTTAAGTCTGAACACATTGTTCAACCCCCAAGCTCTTCCCTATTTAATGGAGAATCTCATTGTCTCTCCTATATGAACTTGCCTTTGGTGGAGGTGCAGCTAGAAGGGACTTAGTTTCTCAGTTTTGAAACGTGATGACACAAAAATTTGTCATTCATACACTTATGTTGATTATATTTTAATATAAATACTCTTTTCTCGTCCAATTAATGTCTTGCAAATATTTGAATTGTTATTCCATGGGCGTATTTGTTATGAATATTGATGGATTATGCTATTATATGTGATAACTTTATATATTATCACCATATGCTTGCATATCTTGGTTGTTGAGGACAAGTTGCAGGTGTATAACTTTGAGTCAAGTCATGCTCAACAATTGACTTCATCGAACATCCGGACGAGGTAGGCTTGTTATCTTGTCTTGTTAGCATGTTTGTTTATATAGCATACTTGAGATTAGAGTTGATTTATGCATTCATTTTTTTCTATTTTGGTTTACCCCATACCATAGAGTGATTTTCCTTGTAATAGAATTGGCAACCATACTGAGGAGGGAATCGTATTTTCAGGGTTTGGAGTGTTTTTCTCCTTTGATTGCTCTCGGTTATCTTGAGTTTTCTTGTCGTCTGATTTCTTGACAACCTATTTTCATTTTGAGCCTGAGTTTCTTGGCCTTATCCTTAACCTGGCAGTGTTTTAATATATATATATATATATATATATATATATATATATATACGTGGGTTTTCCCTTGACAGATGCATACATACGCGAGATGTCATTCTATAGGGAACGTACATATGCAATTTTTTCTTAAATAGTCACGTACATCATTCTTGTTTTCTTGATTGTTGAGTTTGGTTTTTTTTGGGTAAGTTTGATGGTTTTTGAGTCTTCTTGGGTCTCTGTCATGACTGTTAAGTGCCTGCAAAGTGATAGGAAACCTTTCTTAGGTTGAATTTTCAAGTGTTTTTTCTTTCTCATCATATTTCTCATTGGTTGTCCTTGCATCTTGGGCTGGATGTTTGCCTCTTGATATCCCGCTTGGTTTGTCTCTTTTTGCTTACAATAGGGTTTATATATCAAGTTGTTTTTTAGTGCTTGAATTTTAGTTTCTTTATATTGAAAATACAAAAAAAAGTATACATTTTTCATTATGGCATTTGATCTTTTGGGTTATTATTATTGATCTTGATACATGTATGGAAAGATTTCATCTTATTTGAAATTGCAGAGTTGAATTGAAAGTTTCATTTTTGAAAAGCTTATCATTTATTGAGAATTGAAGTTAAGACTTTGCATTATATTCATATTCATTTCTTTCACTTGTTGAGTCATAACATCATCAGTTTCACAACCACATATTTTGAGTAAACAAAGCCACTAAAAATAGTGTTGATATATTTGAAATTGATTAGAAACGAGTTTATTTTTTCAGGGTGCACAAACTAGCTTAAGATTTAGAGCCTTGGAATAGGATTTTGTGAGTAAACTTCTCCAAATATATTAAACTCAACATATGTGTCTGAATAAGGGAGTAGTGAAATCCATTGTACAATTGGTGACATCAAGAGGCTCCTCTCGCACCAGAGTTAAGCACGAGGTCACACGAAGTTGGTTGCAGAGATATCCCTCTAATACCTTCTTAGCATCAGAGATATTTCCGCGGATCTATTCGTATCTGGGAGTCTTTCTAGTGCCTTTACCTCTGTGATAGGTGGTGCTTTCAATATTTCAGGCTTTGTTACCCTTCCCATACGATGGACCTGACTTACGACTGATTTCCTGCGCATTGGTTATATCATGGTGGCTTTAGTAGATTGACATAGATAGCCACATAGGTTACTTGGAGGGGTTATTCTGCAAGTACCTTGAGTCAGATAGGGGTTGGAAAACACACAACCACTATGGACGATTACCTCTTCGAAGGGATCTAACCGAATGCGTTGTTAATCCCATGAGGGATCTTATAATTGATTTTGATACATTTGATCCTTTGAAGGGAGCCTCAGGCCTCTCTTGGGTGAGACATACCTACTCTAGTGAGGGAGGCCTATTTTCATCCATTATATCATGTTTGTGTGCATTGGCCTTTTTTCTTTACTTTGTTGTGCTATTTGATTATTAGTTGGCCTTAAGATTTTGTATTGTTGTTACCCATGATTTTGGTCATCTTGATGGTGTATTGATGATGGTGTACTCAGGCTCCCAACAAGAAGTTTCTCCTGAGAAAAGTGACATTCATCTCTTCCCAGAAAACATATTTTTGAAGAGAGTTCGCAGGTTGCTTATAGCCCAGGGTGCGAGAATGGCCCATTCTCGTAGGCTGCCTTCAGCTAGTGTGCAAACTTCTCGCACTGTGCTATATATCTAGAGTGTGAACTTGTTCTCAAGCTTGGAAAAAGATGAAGTCTCGATGGTTCTAGAAGGGAATCTTCTAGAGAATGGGTTGGTATTCGAATGGTTATCATGTTACTGGTTTCTCTGATTTGGTGGGATCATTCTCATCCAAGTAACCATCTCATCCTCTCTTATATATTGATGGGATTCTTCTGGAAAAGGTTAAGCAAGATTAATTGGAGAATTGGTGAAGGAATTGTGTGAAGAACTCAGCTTGAACAGGAGCTTGGAGACTCTAGCAAGTCTATCAAGAGGAATTGGATCTTCTTCATGCAAGGATCGAACAAGTGTGTGTGTTGGAACCAAGAGTCACCGAAAGGAAGTTTGTGACATCAAGGCGATCAGGTTGTATCTTCTACTTTCGATTAATATGATACAACGACATGTCCTTTTCCCATAAAGTCATTCTTACTTTATTGTGTAATTCCTTG
>JASDQU011402642.1:9539-23108 GCA_032191745.1 Picea mariana | reverse complement strand
GAGCCAGAAGTGGGAGATGAGCCAGCTCAACTCCACCGAATAACTGATATAGTCAATGCTCGTCTTCGAAGAGTGAAAGAGGAAACAACGCAATCCACCCAGGCTTTGGTACAAGTACAGGGAGTACTTGTAGGACAACGTCGAGCTGCCGAACACGAAAAGAGCACTCTCCAAGCGAAGTTCGATGAAGAAAAGGCACAACTGCAACAAGGCAAGGAACAATTGCTCACTGAGCAACTCGAAGTGAAGGAAACGGTAAATAGAACACTTCGCTCTATGACTGTCGTAGAAGTCAAGGTAGAGGATCAAGTCACGAAGAAAGTAGCACAACTTGAAGAAGTGATCCATCAGCTACAACAACACATAGCAGATTTATAGATACGCACTATACTAGAGAACCCATAGGAGATAAGAGACCAGTGAGAAGCCACTTCCGACAGCAAAGTTGACAGACTGAAGGACCTTACCTTAGAACACAAAAAATTTGTTGATCATAGTGCCCAAACATATGAGAAACTTAATGAGAACCAAGAGTTGCAGGCACTGGAGTCACAGCTCCAGGAATCGAAGAAGCATGTAGAAACACTACAGGCACAGCTGAATTCTTTGTCAACTATGGAGAGACTGAAGAGATCTCAAGAGTAGCAAACCGCCCAACAACAAATCCATAATATCCAGAGCAGAATTATGGAGATAACTTAGAAACTCCAACCGGTATAAGATAAGGCCTACTAGTTGTTTACAAAGGTGGAAGGCCAGGGAGAAGAACTGGATCAGGTTAGCACCATGGCAGAACAATGCCTGGAAGGACCTGTGAATGATGCAGTCATTCAAGAATTTGTTGAAAAAGAGCGCATAGCACAACAACAAGTTGAAGCAGTTAGAGCCAAGTTTGAAGCGTTCGAAGCAGAACTTCCTACATCAGAGTGACTCAGGCTGAGTCATAGGTGAGTGTTGGGGGCCTGTTGGCCCTTGACCAAGTTTTGTTGATATCTGGTCAAGTTTGACCTATTTTTGGACTTCAACAGCCTGTCGAAGAAGGAGCGTAAGATGAAGAAGAGATCGCATGATCTCGGCCCCTTTTTGGGTCCTTTTTTGGATATGGGAATATGTAATGGGAATGGGATGTCGGCCCATCAGTTTACCCATGTTTAGGCCTATTTTTTATGTATAAATATAGGTATAGGCAATGTAAAAGAGGGAGAAGAGAATGAATGCATCTATGTGATGTTAGTATGCAGGTAGGCTAAGTGCCAAGAGTTGGATCTGTGTGATCAGGAATTGTAAGGCTTTGTGCATATTGTGTGAGACTTGCAAAGCTAAGTGCAAGTCACTATAGCAAGATTGTGGAAGACTTAGTGCTAGAACGCAAGGAAGAAGGATCTAGTGAGCTACGCAGATCTTTTTTCATATGCGGAGTAAGGGTTTTTGAGGCTCTGCGCTTGTAACCAATTCACTGAAGACAATAAAGAAGAAGAGTTGGTGGATGTAGCCCCAGGGTGGGGGTGAACCACGTAAACACTTTGTTGTTATGCTTTGTGCTTGTCTTAATGTGCTTATGACTCTCTTGCTAAGTGATTTGATAGAGATAGATACATATGTTCATGCTTTGTGCTAATGATGTGTAAGAATGTTATATTTGATCCACATGAAGATGCTTAGTGCTTAATCTACTAAATATAACTTCCCTGTTCATGATAGAATGCTTAAATACCTCAGATCTGAGTGAATGATGTGATGCTTTGTTTTATCTGCGCAGTAGTTGTTGGTTGAATATTGATGAACTATTGATGCTAAGTGCTCTGTTAAGTATTATTATCATAGATCTGTGTCCCAACTAAGGTTGCAGACACCTAAGTCTCACAACCACCCCTACCTCTACCTCGGGTGATACTTCATCTACTTCACAGGTGTTGCCAAAAGGGCCGATATTTAGGGTTTTGTTGGTGCATTGTTGTAGTGTTGAACCTTGGGTCTACCCTTGTGCCAACAATAGCCGATACATGAAATCATGACACACATTTTGGGTTAGGCTCGTGGTCACAACCAATGGTCGCGTGAGAGAAACTTGCACCTGGTGCTTTTTCGGACGACAGAGTTTTAGGAAAAGGACATGTGGATTTGTTCATGGGATTCCAATAGGGAATCGAAGAGCTGCTCCAGCTCGGGGAGATTGAATGATCCAGTGACCGGGAGGTTAGCGGACCCTGTCGAGGTAGGGGGGTCTGTTTCAAGTGGTATCGGAGCTTAGTTTTATTTTGTAGACCGCAGACAAAAGAAGGATGATGAAAGGATATAGTATGATACCGTCAAGTGGTATCAGAGCCAAAATTTTTGTCTGTAGATTTCAGGCACAAGAGGAAAAGAGGTAAAGGAGATAGTCGCATACCATCAAGTAGTATCAAGAGTTGAATCATGTCTATAGATTGTAGAAAAAGGTGAAAAGGTGAATAGTGATAAGTTGATGAAATCAAATGGTATCATAAGTTGAAGTTCACTTGTGGAAAACAGGTGAAGGATGATAGAGCATTGATACTCTGTAAAGATGGTTGCATGGTGTGAAACAAATGGTAGATATCCCAGAGGGATGAAGAAAAAAATGATGGCTACTGAAGGCCACGACAGTGGTCAAAGAGGAGACTTCCAGAAGAAAAGTAAAGAAAAAATTGATGAGGAACTCGCTCAGATAAGAGCGAGAATGGAACAACTGACATTGAATATACAACATGAGATAAAGACATGTTGGACATACGAATGGCCTTTGAAGAGGAAAGTAAAATGGCTTGCTCAAAATTTTTTGGCTAGAAAACAACAATACGAGTTGAGGAAGTGGCTAAGGTATGCTGAAAACCTCAGTGGCCTAGAGGAAGAGATGGTTTGCATCTGTGAGCCAGAAGTTGGAGAAACCCTCAGTGATGAGGAAGGGAGATCAGTTATAGGTCTCATAAACTGCCAGGAGGGAAGAAGTGAACATTCAAGTTGCCAGGTGGACAATTAAGGGGTATCATTGGATCTCATAAAATGCTAGGAGGGTAGTGATGGAAGTTCAAGTTGTCAAGTGGGCAAGGGAGAAGAGATGAACTCAGCTGAGAGTTCATATCAGTAAGGAGTGCTGATGGATGAAGATTCGTGTGGATTTGCAGACCATGCAAATGAAGACGATGGTAATTTAAATACTCCCATCACAACGGAGGAGAATCATAGGTGTGTTCTGATCATTGGGGGAATTCAAATATTCCTGCCAAATAGTCCAACAAAGACTAATACAAGAGTTTCACATGAGGAGGTAGTGCAACCAGAATCTGAGAAGGAGGCCATGGGGGTGAATGTTGTTAAAGTTAATTGTGTCTGTGATGCAGGTACAACAGAAGAAAGACAACCAACAAGGACTATCAAAGATGAGAAGAAGGAGAAGATACTGATGTCTTCCCCAACAAAAAAAGAGGAGAATTCAGATGAATTTCTCACTCAATGTGAGTAAGAGTTGAAGATGTTGGAGGATTGGTTGAAAAATCCAAAACTAGAAGATGGTTGCTAGGAGACAGTCATGCAGATTACAGAAGAAGAGCACTCAACATAATTGCTCAAAATTTTCATACAGGAAGATGAAAGGGAGATAACTGCAACATTGGATCCTGCAGCAGAAGAGGACGTAGACAACATAGACTTTGTTGAGCTGTATGAGGAATTGGAATCCCTAGAGAGGAGGATAGATATGCAGAGTAGGCATATCCAACAGATCAAATTGGAAACAGGTAGAGGAGTATACCAGCCTGGGGAGAAGATGGAAGAAGTTGGAGTTGAACCAACACAAAAAGAGATGACAGAAGTCAATCTGTTAGAGGAGGAAGTTGAGCAGCAACTCAGTGGGGAGATTGTAGAATAGGAGTCTGTAACAGAGTGGCCAACTAGTGCCATAGGAGATGAAGATAACATGGAAGTTCATATTGATCAGATTGGTAAAAAGGAGAAAGAATACACATTTCAATGTACCCCAAAGATGGAGAAGGAAGAGCATTCAGAGGAATGGCTCAAAATTTTCAGCCAAGAAGTTTAGCAAGAGATAACTGTAGAATGTGAACCTACAATAGAGGAGAAAATAACAGATATCATAGATCTTGTTGATCTATGTGAAGAAATGGAGGCCCTAGAGAGAAGGGTAAAGATGCAAAATCATCTTATCCAACAAGTCAGGTTGGAAACTTATGGAGAGAAGATGAAACAGAACATAGTGCAAAAGTAAAGAAAGCCAATAGAGGAGTTGGATGAGGTGATTCAGGAGAAGATAAAGCTGATGGTGAAATCGTCAAGGGAAGTTGTCAAAAGATAAGAACAAAACATAAGAAAATCTGCGGGAGCAGTAGGGAGAAAGAGACAACAAGGAAAAGGAGCAGATGAATAGCTCCAAGAGGAAGTATGGGACCCTAGAGGAACTCAACAATAGAGAAGAGGGAGCCATGAGCAGGATCTCATGATTTTCCTAGCCGTGGAGTATGATGCAAGAGTATCATCAACAAGCCCACGTGGAAGGACGACTCAACGCCATAGCACACACGAAATGATAACTCAGCGCCATAGTGCACCTTTCTAATTAAAAAGATGAATCTACAAGATGGAGTTTTCGGTAGATCTGTTTTTAAACGGATGGGTGAAGAAGAGAGAAACACTCAGGATCTGAATGATCGCAAGAGATCTGGGTGTTTCACTCTCAGTATTGAATGTAACTGAAATAGAGTAGCAGTTAGGTTTTTTCCAGAGTATACGAGTAGTCGGAGAAAACAAGAGAGGATCTCTGGTAGATGTAGATGCATGGCTTTCCCAAAGGAGGCAGCTAGAGTAGTATTGTTGAATAGGAGATAGAATAGTTTTCTTGAGAGAGACGAGACTACATTACATTCTAGCCTGCACATATTGTATTCAAACATTCATTTTAATAGAGAGAAAGAATTTTTTCTTGCATATGAACTTTATATATGTGTTGATGTGTTTATGAATGTCATTTGTGCTTATGGATGGATGTTGTAGATGTATGTTAAGTTTTCATCTGCAGGGATAGATAGAATTCTCTACCTGTGAGTTTTCTGGAATTGTTTCTGGGTTCTTTGGGTTGTGCAAGGAGTGCACAACAAACGTCGGGAGTTCAGGATCTGAATGATCGCAAGAGATTTTGGAGTTTCACTCTCAGTATTGAATGTAACTGAACTAGAGTATCAGTTACGTTTTTTTTGGAGTAGACGAGTAGTCAGAGAAAATGAGAGAGGATCTTTGTTAGATTTAGATGCATGGCTTGCCCAAAGGAGGCAGCTCGAGTAGTATTTTTGAATAGGAGATAAAATAGTTTTCTTGAGAGAGCTGAGACTACGTTACAGTCCAACCTGCACATATTGTAATCAAACATTCATTTTAATAGAGAGAAAGCAATTTTTCCTGCATATGAACTTTCTATATGTGTTGATGTGTTTATGAATGTCATTTGTGCTTATGGATAGATGTTGTAGATGTATGTTAAGTTTTCATTCGCATGGATAGATAGAATTCTCTACCTGTGAGTTTGCTATAATTGTTTCTGGGTTATTTGGGCTGTGCAAGGAGTGCACAACAGGACGTCGAGAGTTTTGGAGCCAATGCAAGGAGTGCGTATCTGAATCTCGAATCGATTTCATGGGAGAACGTGCCAGGAAGGAATACTAGAAGGATTCACGAACTCAAGGGAGAGACACTCACAGAGTTACTGAACACTCTAAAGGCTCAACAAGGAGTGCTTGAGCATAAGTTGCCAAGAGGACTCTTATATCCCTTCAAGGAGAGAAAGGGACATAGACCTTTGATGTCTGAGCAGTTGAAGCTCAAGGAGAAACAGAGTTGCTGAAGACTCTCAAGGAATACCTGTGCAAGGAGTGCATCATGTCAACACTCAGATGAAGTGTTGGAAGACAACCAGTAGAAGGCTAGTCAAAGCATAAGGAGTGCATATGAAGAAGTCTTTTCTGACTTAAATCTCAGAAGAGATAGCGGGGAAATTCCATATGCAGAGTGTAAATATTGAGCGTAAGGAGTACGTGTAGAGGCAAACTTGTGTTAAAGTTTGAAAGCTTAGGAAGTTGAGCACAGAGTATGCTAGCTGGACATTAGAAGGTATTTTAAGAAAGACACAGAGTGCAAGTGTGTGCAGGGGTGAGGTCAAGTTTCATTGACAAAAGATCAGGAGGGATAATGCTTTCAGAAGCATAGACGATACCTAAAGTTATAGGCCTCACAAGAGAAGATTGGAAGGCATAGCATTTGAAATGTTTAAAATCTTCCAAGTTAGGGAAGAAAGCGAGAACAAAGCTTAGGAAGAATAGTGGTTTTAAGTCTCGAGAGGAAACACTTAGAAAATTTTCTAAGTTTTGAAGAGTTGAAGCATCTAAAGGTGGAGCATAGAAACTCGAGGAAATCAAAGGAAGATCAAGGGTTAAGATTCATTCAGGAGGAGCTTAAATATTTCAAGCCGTTAGATCTCGGAGAAGTAGCACACTGGTTAGCTGGGAGGAGTTATCGAAATTTCACAGAACCAAAGGATTTGGAAGAAGTAGGGTGAAGTTCATGAAATCCCAAAATCATCAGGACCATTTGTTGAAAGGGGACACGAGGCAAGAGATCAACATTTCACTGACTCGTAGAGTGGAAAGGTCAAAGGGTGGAGTTGTTAGAATTCGGGAAATTGAAATTCGCGAAATGATCATGACCGTTCATTGAGGTAGGACACATGGCGACAGATCAATGGTTCACTGATTTGTGAATTGGGAAGCTGGAGGTAGGAGTTGCGAAAACTCATGAAATGCAAAATCGTGACTTGATTATTGCCGCTGGCTTGAGAGATATTGTGGATTGTCAATCTAATCTAAATATTTCACAATTTCTGGTATCGAGGGATCAGGAGAATGGAGGTGAATCACATTGGGAGTTCCCGATACATGAAATCCTAACACACTCGGAAGGATTGGCCCCAGGTCATATTGAAGATTCATATGGGTGAAGGATAAGGGAGGAGCTAGCATGCGCTAGGCCCTTGTTGAAATTTCTAGACTCAGAAGTTTGAAGGACGGAGAGTCGGTTGACTCATATATTCGATACGCGAAATCACAACACACCTTTTGGGTTAGGCTCGTGGTCAAAGCCAGTGGTTGTGTGAGAGAAGCTTGCACCCGGTGCTCGTTCACACAATAGAGTTTCAAGGAAAGGACCTGTGTATTTGTTCGTGGGATTCCAACAGGGAATTGAAGAGCTGCTCCAGTGCGGGGATATTGAAAAATCCAGTGACCGGGAGGTGAGCGGACCCTACCAAGGTAGGGGGGTGTTGGCACTAGGCCGAAGTGGAAAGAAAGATGATCATGAGAAAGAAAGCGTGTAGAAATGAAATTAACAACTGGAAGGTAACACATAACGCGTGCATGCAAGAAAGCATGCACAAGGAAAATGACAGTTGGAGGAATAAAAACACGCGTGCATGGGAGGAAGACCTAATGTCAGTAGGGTTAGGGTTTTGGTAATACATTGTAAATGGCTGAAGAGCCTGATATATATAAATAGAGATACACAGGTATCATAGAGAGGTTGATTATCTTTTGTATTAGTTCAGTTTTTGCAATACTCTATCGTAGCTAAATACGATTTGATGCATTATGTAATATGGTCATGGACCAAGTTTGTAATATGTTGAGCTAGAACAGAGGAGAGGAGGAAGATCTGAGGATTATATTGCAGGTTGTGGAACCTAGTGCGATCTAGTTTGACTCATATAGATCTTACCCCTCAGAGGGAATTGTAAGCACACGACACTGGAGATGCAGAAGTATCATAATAAAAGAGCCAAGAGACAAATCTTTGTGGACATATACCAGGAGGGGGTGAACCATGATAATATATGTGTAATGTGACAAATGCATGTATCTCTTTGATTCTTTCAGCAGTTCATTGTTATGCTTGATAAATGAGTTAATATATTGTTATGAATTACGATTATGTTGTTTGGGAATTAAATTGTGAAATGGAAACGTGCGCCCGTGAGGAATAGGTAGATTACATTCACTGTTTGTAGTGCATGGCTTTGGTTAATAAACCCCTATCTCATACTCAATCCTAGGTTGTAAACACATACATCCACCCATTTAAAGCTATCTTGGGTGAGACTGCGCAGTACATTATGTGTACTATGTTAACTTATGGTTTATGAGGAGGGATGATAGTTTTAGAGGCTTTGTTGGAAACCTGAAAGACATGAACCCTGGGTCAATAATTCAGACAATAGAAGAGAGCAGTTAAAAACCAACAAATGGTTCCATTGCCATGTTAGAAGGAACAAGAGAGGATTGAGTAGACGAGATAGATTGGCCAGAATGGTTGATGGGGGAACAATCATAAGTTGCTGGAACTTCTAACTGGCCACCACAACAGAAAGACATAGTTCAGATACCGAGGTCACCTCACAAGAAACCTGCAACATAAATTGTGCTACCACATATACCAGAGGGAATACAGGTAGAACTACAACTACTGGGTCAGGTTGGGAAGCTCAAGTATTATAAACATGACATATCAAACGAAACCAAGTTCCCAGAACTTGAATAAAGGGTCTTCATGCAGATCATAACCATAAACCAACTTGGAGAAATGATCATCCAACCACATCAGTGGGTAGTTGGGCTGGACAGAACAAGAATCTTAGGTTTGCTGAAGCTACCACATTTTGGCAGAGGCCAATGCACGACATCATGCATCAAGAAGTTGTTAGCAGTCACACATGGAGGGGATATATGGATGGATAAACCCATCCCCATAATTTTTGAGCTTATCACACAGATAACAAGACTACCCATTCGAGGTATGGATCCTGCATTGATTCTAGACGACAAATCCAAGGAGAAAGCGTTGGCAGAAGATATGAACAAGAAATATGGCACCGCTAGAGGAATGAGGGGCATCATAAACAAATGAATCAACAATGAAACTACACAACTGGGTGCAAATATCTTAGCTTGCAAATTGCTCAGAAAATGCTGCAAAGAGGAAGTACCAGAAGGAGTCATTGCAGTTGCATCTCAATGCACATAAGGCACCTTTATGAGATGGGCACCATATCTATTGAATTTGTTTCAGGTGGACTGCAAGGATGCGTAGGATCTAGGCACAAAATTCCATTACTCATGGTTGATCACACTAATAGCCTTCATGGGATGGCGAGAACCAGAGTATGCACTAGACTACAACCAGTGGGAGAAAGATACCTATTACTGAGATCTGGGCCACAGGCCAGGCATAAGAGGGAGAATGGAATCATATTCAAAGAATACCTATGGGACATACAGGAAGCCATCAACCAATCATGGAGAATAACACCAGAGGTTGTCATGCGATATGTGGACATCGCCAATTTCCAGGCCACAAGACAGACAATGTGGATACAACCAAGGCAAGATCCAGATAGACAATGTCTACCGATGCACTACTACATCACAAAATTTGATATAGACATGGTCATCAACGAATGGCCTGATGAATGGAGGATCCCAACCATTACCCGGGAAGTACCGGAAAGAACAACAGAAGGAGAGGCAACGCAGGAGGAAACACAACTTCTGGAAGTCCTAGTTCCCAAGAAACCAAGGACGGGCCAAAAAAAGTCGACTCAGGCAGATGAAGGATCAAAGTAGATAGGGACTCAGAAGGGGCAGAAAGAGATCACACAACTGAGCAATGGACAACCGAAACAAGATAAGGGAGGAAGGGAGACCGCCGTAAACCCCATCACATAGGAACCAGGGGGAAATAAGAGACCAACCACGTAGGAAGGAGGCGTGCGAAAGAAATAAAAGGTGTAATGAGCATCACTAGACTATACGATCACAGAGGACGATGGAGAAATGATCACCAGAATGGTCTAGGATTGCTTAGAGGAAGATTTCGATCATGCAATGCATCACAGGGACAAACTACAAAAATAGTTGGCTGAAATGGGACAGTTCCTCAAGAAATTAGGGGAAGAAAAGACATCAAGCAATAGAAAAGGCATAGATCCACTAACAATACAGGCCAAAGAAAGAGTGGAGGTCAAAGAACGAGACCCATTCCACCCCATGCCATACGCAAACAAAAATATCTACATCAAACCTAACTTGCTGCGCATGGATGAAATCGTGGGGCTGACACCCCTAAAGGATTTGGAACACATCCAATTAGTCTTGAAACGGATTCCATCAAAGGCACTACACAAATTGCAGGTTAGCGTCGACCACAAGGTACAGTATCGTGCACATAAAAACTTAGTCGAGCTACAACAAGAAACAAAGAAGTGCAAGGCATTGGAAAAAGTCTGTGAGCAGTCCAAGATTGAAATCCAGGAGGAAAAAGAATGCATAAATGAGCTAGAACAAAGAGTGGGAGGAGTTTTTGAGAAACTCCCAAGAACAACACAATGGAATGAACTCCCGATAGCAGGAAAGATTGACCAGATTGTGCAGGAAATTGATCAATATCAGAAGGGGATCGAGAATCTCTGCGAACATCTCACACCAACCACTCCCCCAACAGTAAAGGAGCAAAGGAAGCAGGAAGAAACAACACAACTATAGGATATGCAACATCAGGTTAGCATAGGAGCTAAATTTCTTGATAAAGTAGTGCAACTTTGGACAAGGTTAGAGGACGATTCATAGGTCCAATGCTGGGAAAAGGAAGAGGAAAGGATCAATGCAATGATCCAAGAATTCAAACAGAGGTAGAAGACCATACCAATCCTAGAACGAGTCAAAGGGACGCAGGAGATAAAGAAGATGCAGGCAGAACTTATCACTGCACAAACACAAAAACAAGAGCGTTAGGCTCAAATAGAACCACTATAGGAATGGGTAGTAGAAATATTCACACATGCAGAAGGAGATAAAACGCAGATAGCATAGACCTAAATCGAATGTGCATGATTTCTGAGCGACGAAGTGGAAGTTCATGTAGTATATGTTGGTTGTGGAGCCTGATTATGTTCCTGATTCATAGGTCCTTTCTTTCAGCCGTGTTTATACCCCATGAAGACTTTACACCCTAGAAGTATGTACATTCTTCCACGTGGGGGAGCGTAGAGGGGGGGTACCCCCTCTGCGGGGTCTAGGGGGCCTATCCCTCTGGCTAGGGGGTTCGGGGGAAAATCCCCCGAAGGAAAAATTGCCTTGTAAATGTATATTGTAATTTCATTATAAATCTAGACCGTTCATTATAAGGTTGCAGATCTAATGGTAGAAATTATGTTAGGGTTTTTTTTCCCTAGAAGGCAACCCTCTATTATGAGGGAAATGTATTGCGGCTATGCTTTATGGCGAGTATTGTATTCTGAGAGAGGAGATTGTGAGAGAAATAAGAGGAAGTTACAATAGGTTTTTCTGTAGGTTGTATCCCTTCATTTGCTGAATAATAATAAAGAAAGGACCTGGCAATTTCTCTGGTGGACATAGCCCACACTGGGTGAACCACGTAAATCTGTGTCTCTCTTGTATTGTGTATCTTCTATGTTTTGTTTCCGCATTTGTTCTATTTTATTTCTCCACAGTATTTTTTTTCTAACAATTGGTATCAGAGTGAAAGGTAATTCGTAGGAAAAGAGGGTTCTTAGTTTGAGTGGGAGCAATGTTGAAAGATGGAAAGTTTAGGGTCGAGAAATTTAACAGCAAAAACTACAAGTTATGGAAGATGCAGATGGAAGATTATTTATATCAGAAGGATCTATTCCTACCATTGGGTGGAGTAGAAAAGAAGCCGACGGCCACGAAGGACAAAGAATGGGAGATTCTTGACAGAAAGGCTCTAGGAATGATACGACTGAGCTTGGCAGCGTCAGTGGCTTTTAATATTTCGAAAGAAAAGAAAAGGAAGGATCTTATGGATGCATTGGCTAAACTGTATGAAAAACCCTCAATGTATAATAAGGTATTTCTAATGAAGAGATTATTTAATATGAAGATGTCAGAAGGTGGGTATGTTGCAGATCATTTAAATGAATTTAATACGGTTACTAATCAACTAAGTTCTATAAAAGTGGACTTTGATGATGAGGTTAGGGCTCTTCTAATCGTTTTCTCATTACCAAGAAGCTGGAATGGCTTGGTCATGGCTATAAGTAACTCTGTCTCTGGCTCAAATACTTTAAAATTTGATGATGTTGTTGGTGTTATCCTTAGTGAGGAAATGCGATGGAAAAGCATAGGTGAGACATCAGGTAATGCGTTGAACATGGAGAACAAGGGAAGACAAAAGGATAGAGGAAAGGGCTTAGGGAACTGTGGGAATTCTAGGACGGGCAAATCCAAATCTAGACTTGGAAAGATAGAGTGTTGGAATTGTGGGAAGAAAGGACATATGAAGAAAGATTGTAGAGCTCCAAAGAAACAAAGAGATGAACAACAAGAGAGAAATTAGGAAGTAAATGTAACAGGTGATGTGTTACAAGATGCTTTGATTCTTTCTGTAGATAATATTTCTGAGTCTTGGGTAGTAGATTCGGGGGCTTCATTTCATGCCACACCCCATAGGAAACATTTTCTAGATTATGTTCAAGGTGATTTTGGACAGGTTCATTTGGGTGATGATGAACCATGCAAAATTGTTGGAATGGGAAAGGTAAAAATAAAGAAATGCAATGGAAACCAATGGTTGTTGAAAGAGGTAAGACATGTTCCATATTTAAGGAAAAATCTAATTTCAACAGGGCAGTTGACAAGTGAAGGTTGTGTATCCATATTTACAGATAATACATGGAATGTCATCAAAGTATCATTGGTGATAGCAAAAGGAGAGAAGGTAGGTACATTGTATTTATGTACTGGTAATACTGACTCTTATATCTCTTTAGATTCTACAGGAGTGGATACAACACTGTGGCATCATAGGCTGGGACACATGAGTGAGAAGGGTATGCATATACTTCACAAAAGAAATTTGTTTCCAAATCTTAAACAAATTGATTTGGACTTCTGTGAGCATTGTGTTTATGGAAAACAAAAGAGAGTCAGATTTCTCGGAGTCGGAAAAGAAAGGATGAATGAAAGGTTAGAGCTTGTGCATACAGATGTATGGGGACCAACTCAGGTATCATCTCTTGGCGGCTCTCATTATTATGTTACTTTTATTGATGATGCAACTAGAAAAACTTGGGTTTATTGCATTCAACAAAAATATGATGTTTTTTATACTTTTAAGAAATGGAAAGATTTAGTTGAGAATGAGACAGGAAAAATTTTGAAGTGTCTCAGATCAGATAATGGAGGTGAATATTGCAGCAAGGAGTTTGATGATTACTGTTCATACCATGGGATTTGTAGAGAGAAGACAGTTCCAAGAACACCACAAGAAAATGGTGTGGCAGAAAGGATGAACAGGGCAATCATGGAGCGTGCAAGGAGTATGGGATTGCATGTCGGTTTGTCCTTATAGTTCTAGGCAGATGTTGTAGATATTGTTGTTTAATTAATAAACAAAGGACCTTCAAGCTCTTTGGATGGTATAATTCTAGAGGAGGAATGGACAGGAAAAAAGGTAAACTAT